>JAFBJT010017387.1:2346-13147 GCA_016785325.1 Chascanopsetta lugubris | reverse complement strand
ACACACACACACACACACACACACACACACACACACACACACAGACACACACAGAGAGTGAGCGCGAGCGTGCGTCAGGAGGAAATACATCCCTTCTACTCCCCCACGTCAGCCCCACCCGGTCAACAAATCGCCGACCCCCACCCCGCCCCCGTCAACAAATGGCCGCCGACCTGGGTAGATCGCTTCGACTTGGTCATTAAAAAGTAGCTTGCGTGGCGAAAAACTGTGCGCACTCCCGATCTACAGGATATCGTATAGCACAGATAAAACGCTCGCAATAACCAATCCAAATACGACGCTGTACAGATGCTCATTCATGGTCAGGCTTGTTGTAGTTGGGGTTAAGGTCCTGAAGCTGCACATAGAGACGTTCACCTGAATTCAGTGGAGCTCAGCACAGTGAGTACAACCCTGAAGAGGAGGGTGAGTTGTTATTGTGGATATTTGCCATCACGCTACTTTTGTGATCCTCTTACCCTGCATTTAATGATACACATTCCAGCTCTGAAAGCAGCTCAAACCCTTCCTGTGTCCACATGGAGATAAATAAAGATTTAGTCGATAGACGATTTACTGTTAGAAATATGCGGAGTGTTTTGAAAACCAGACTTCAAAAGGTTTACATCTCTTCCTCTGTTTCAGATCATGTGGGATCAATGCATCAGGGAGCCGTAACCCGATAACATTGATTATCCTCTTTCATTTCCAGCCTCCCAAACCATCAGAGAGAGGGGCAGAATTATGAGCGAGAGAGAAGACTCGGCTCCGCAACGATGGAAAATCCAAGCAAACAAATAACCCGAAATACAAATTAATCAATCATGCGGCGTGAAGCCATTCCTTCAGCTGTGCCGGGAACCCCTCTGACTGACTGGAGGGGGGAAGAGGAAAACAGTGATAATCATGAAAGTTCAAACTTATTAGACGTGTTGCAGCGCGAGGTTATCGCCACGGCACCTCGGTGACGGAGACGGACCGTCAGGTTGCAGTTGTCAAGGACGACACCGAGATAATTGTGTTATCGCTGGGAGTGATAGGAGGGAGCGTGGCGGGGTGGGCAGGGGCTCCAGGTGCTCCTAACAGGAATAAAGGTAAGGTCTGAAATTAACAAACAATCCGCTCCACGCTTCCGAACCATGGGGTGAGTGCAAATGAAACTGAGACAGGTGTG
This sequence comes from Chascanopsetta lugubris, assembly GCA_016785325.1. NCBI lineage: Eukaryota > Metazoa > Chordata > Actinopteri > Pleuronectiformes > Bothidae > Chascanopsetta > Chascanopsetta lugubris. Next base: position 11,973 of record JAFBJT010017387.1, on the reverse strand, counting down.
TGTGTGTGTGTGTGTGTGTGTGTGTGTGTGTGTGTGTGTGTGTGTGTGCCTCCTCCACCTCTCAGCCTCCAGTTCTCACCACTGTCAGCAGATGTCAGTTCACTTGTGTCTGAGCTGCTGCCGTGCTTGCTCGCCCTCTCTCTCCCCTCCCTCTCTCTCCCCTCTCTCTCCCCTCCCTCTCTCCCCTCTCTCTCCCCTCTCTCTCCCCTCCCTCCCTGAATCACGGCTCGTGATAGTCTCCTTTAATCAGACACCTACACAAGAAACTATTGAGTAACGACAAGGTTTCATCCTCCCTCCCTTTCTCCCTCTAACTACCCTTTTTTCCACCTTAACTTTTGAACGCCCTCCCCACTTCTCTCCCCCCTCCAGCCCGGTCTAACTCCCCCCCCCCCCCCCCCCCCCCCCCCCCCCAAGCCCAGGTCTTGTGTGTCGGAGGATCCCCAGGGTGTGTGTGGGCTAATTAGGGTGAGGCATATCGGAGGGAAACACAGGTGTTAGCCAGACCGTGCTCGCTGTACAGAGTAATGACTGTACTGAAGCCCCCCCCCCCCTGACGCCCCCCCCCCCTCCCCTCCCTCCCCCTCTACCTCCCCCTCCCCCTCCTCCTCCCTCCCTCCCTTATCCCACCACCACCACCACCACCCCCCCAGGGTAATTTGTCGCTACTCTGTATAACCATGCATCTCGGTGCTCCACTTCTGTTTGCTTTTCATTAATTCTTTTTATGTGGCTATTTGTTAGCATTATTTATGGCCCACACAAATATTAGCACCATTAGCCACAGCTCTAACAATGACTTTGGCGCTGTGGTCCTTAGCTGAAGCCGCGAGGGCCACGGGGCTGTTGATGTGTCTTCATCAGGTCAAGGTGGGCCGTTAATGTGTGTGTGTGTGTGTGTGTGTGTGTGTGTGTGTGTGTGTGTGTGTGTCCGCGTGCTGCCATGTTGGCAAAAGCTTTATTTTACACTGAGTGCATTTTCCTGATTTCTTCATTCTGTGTTGCCTCTGACAGTCGTACTATATCACATTTCAAACTCCATATAATACAAATCTCCCTCTGTGATGTTCAAGTAGCTCTATTAATATGATTGGACATGACTGTGCAAATCTCAAGGAAGGAAGGGGGGGGGGGAGTGAGGCAGGAGAACAAGCGTGGGGGGGCCGTGAGAGAGTGAGCAGGAGAACATTCTTCTGCTTCTTACTTCTGATTATTAAATTATGACCGGGGGAGCGGAGTGAAGAATTCATGAGCACAAATCGACAGAGAGTCGGAGTAACAGACAGTAAAAAGAGAGAGCGGGGGGCGCGGGGGGCGCGGGGGGCGCGGGGGGTGCGGGGGGGGGGGGGGGGTGGGGGGAGGGGGGGGGGGGGGGGGGGGGGGTGATGGGAGGAGTGTGAGATGCAAAGAGAAATTGTTGAGACAACTGCAGGGATCGACGGAGAGGATGAGCAGGAGAGAAGGGGGGAGCACGCTACTGTTAAGTGCATAAGTGGCGATATGCACCCAGTCAGGTGGAACTGGACCTGGTGAGAGAATATTGTCCCGGGTCAGGCCCAGTCAGATCCACTTGGGTGACTGTTGCTCAGTAGAGCAGAACACAGCTGAGGCAGAAAGTGGGTGGAATCCTGAGTCAGCGCCATTTTCCCTCTCCGTTTGAAGAACACATGCGCGATGCCACGGTCATGACGAGGACGATAGCCTCGTACAACAGCTGCGTTTTCACACACTTGACACACGGGGTCCGAATGAACATCACTTTTTTGATGACGTGCGCAAAACAAGGCATTTACAGTCACAGCAAGTACCAGTCCACTGTGTATTTACCTCCACAAACGTATTCTCTTAGAACTTAAGTGACGGCGGACATCCAATATTTACAAGCCAGTAAAAGCTGTCCGAGGAAAACCACTTACTATTGCAAAATTAAACTGACCTTTGCTTATTTACTACAAACAAAGCAGCGCGAGCATAAACAGGACAACACGCCAGCATTTTCTGCCGTTCGTACAAAAAACAACTTCCTGTTTCCTCTGATGCCTGATGACCTCTCGGTGAGGTCAACTCTCCTGCTTCATGTCAATAAAAAGCTGAATCGTTTCATGTGTGGCGTCCTGTTTGTTTCTGCTGTTCATTTACACGTGGAGGAGAATGGCGGTGGAGTGAAGCCATGGTGTTCAACGTGGTCAAAGAAGTTCTCAGGAAGGTCACTGCTTCCTCCATGTTACAGTTACAGTTTGCATGATGTGCAACATTTCCATGAGTCATGGGTGAGATGGATTGTTCAAAATAGATTTCTACCATCTAAAATAATGTGATGCTTGGCAGGAGCCACAAAATCCGACATTACATTATTTTTGAAAATGCATTAACAGTCAACGTGGATGGTTTGATCGCAGCAGCCTGACAGCCTGACAGGTTGGGACAGACACAACTATTCAATATGATTGATCATAAATCATAACTGAGACTGTTGGCAACCAATCTGGCCTCATCAAGATGCAAGTCTCCTGCAGTAGTGTGAGGAAAATTCATTATGCACAAGAGAATGTATATTTTCACACTGTTTAAATTGTCATGTTTGATTTGAAAAAGTCCTTTCAATACAATTAGTCGATTGATAAAAAAAATGTAAAAAAAATAAAAAGACCTGCAATGCCTTGCTGACCGGTCCATGGTGTACCCCCGCTCTGACTGTGTGGATGGATGGTCTTAATGGCTGATGGCTGCTTGTTACACGTTTTCTCAAATACTAAGTAGAGCACATCTGATATTGTTGAGACTTTGCTTAGTATCACACTGCCCCCCCCCCCCTTAAAAACATGTTGTCAACCTGTCGTCTCTCCCTCAGCACCGAGGAGGAACTCGGCATCCGTTTAATCCTCTCCGCAAACTCCCAGGGGCCCGTTGTAACAACAATCAGGGTAACAGCACAAACACGCTGCATTAATGAAACAAATCACCTGCGTCTAATTATTGTGCATGGAGTAAGTCGCTCTTTAATGGAGACCATTAAATCTGTACAGTCAAACAATGAGGTGATGATGAAGAGGTGACTCATTACTGTGTGCCAGTGGTACTCAGACAATCCAGAGGGACTTGGTGTCATCGGGGGGCTCGTGGAGTGTGTTCATTTACAATTGCGCGCTGGATGTGTCGCTTTACTTGTACGTGCAAATTGAGTGGGTTTTGTTACGGCGCGAGACACCGAGTGTAGGTGTTGTGATGTTGGCTGCAAGGTTATCAGCCGCCGAGTCGGAAATAGTTTGCAGCTACCGCTGATATCATTAATTGCGCCGAAGGTCTCGGAGCCCAATGACACCTGGGCACATCCTCGGTGGCACCGGCAGCAGCGTCATTGAGCCAGATGGTTTGCCAAGCTAACAGGTTCTGTCCATTAACATGAGGGGGAGGCGACGGTGTAGTTAGCGGGTCCGGTATCAATAAATCTATGTACCACTCACTGTGTGGACACTGTGCCACTTCAGCACATAAGTTGCCCACGGACCTGCTATTGTTGCAACTCGGTTGCCTTTGAGCGAAACAATGAAACAAGAAGCCAAAGGAAGTTGCAGTACAATACATGATATTGGACAGTAGATTATTCTATCTTATTTACTGTGGCCTGCTCCTTTTCTATTTTAACCTTTCTTACTCTGTACATTAGTGCTTATCATCGCTGTCAGCTCCATGTGTTAATTCGGTGGAGTATTCATACAGTGGAGTCGAGCAGAAGGGTGTGAAGGTCAGGCCAGTCAACTTTGGATTTCTCTGACATTTAACCACGATAGTTCACCAACCATCGCACTGCAATTTTTAATACCTGTACATTCCTTTATAAATTCCAGCTGTATCACATTAAGTGGGTTTCAGAATGCGGTCGGTAAGTGTGATTCCACAACCTCAGGCGTCCGAGCCTGTATTAGGGCATTTTGTCAAAGCAGGTGTTTGACAGTGTTTTAAGTAGTATCCCAAAGATGAATGGGACTCTACGTGGCCTTTTCTAACATAGATAGTACTGTATTAATACACTAATATTTCTCCTTCCAACCTGACAACTATTCTTGAAATCATTATTATTTTACACACACACACACACACACACACACACACACACACACACACACTCACAAAAGGGGCTTTACGCCAGAGGACAGTTACAAATAATTTCTACATAACATGATATCTGCTTTGCTGTTGTGCCAAATGTATAACCTGTTGGATGACATGTCCGTTCACAGAATTGAAGCCAAAATATTGTGATCACCCCCTAGTGGCTGGTTGTAGCAAACGTCATACTCAATGCTAACCAACCTTGTCCACCATTATTCTTGCTATACACATACTATGGAATGATATCAGACTGCTCAATGTCCAAATGCATCATGTGATACTGGTTAGGTGCAAAGACGGAATTGCTGAAATGAGCTGAGATGACATATAAGGTTCAGTAAAATGCAAAATTGCTATTTGGCATTGAACTTACCATGTTTGGCTTTGTAGACTTTAAATACGGAAAGGAAGGCGGAGCCTGAGACTGTGCAGAGACGATGGTGTGGATTTCTGTAAGAGGAAACAGAACAGAATAACTTCAGCTGTTACCTCAAAGAAACATCATCACAACTATGGATATATACATTATGGATGTCTGGCTTCAAAATGTGATGTTACCTGCCGTTCAACACATTTCTCTAAAAATGTATGAGCAAAAAATAAAGCATGTTAAGCGTGATAATAAGCATATCAAATTCTTCAAATGAGTCTTTTGAAATCTTGATATCAAAGGCTATTGCACAACGTGTAAGAGTGCGCGTTAACGTGACAGGGTCGATTAGCTTTATTCGATTCTTTCAAATGTCCAGTCAAACTGAAAACTGCTGCACCTTTACATTATTCACTGTAATTGGTTGAACTAATGTTTTTATTGTCAAAAGCACATTGGTCATATGGTGCCGAGGCATAAAGTGGATAATGGAAGAGGAGAGAGGGAAGGGGAGGAGAGAGAGATGAGAGGAGGTGGTGTAGGTGAAACTACACCCACTGGGTTCTGCCGTGCCCTCCCTGACATTCTGTAAAAGTCTGTGCTGCTGACACAGGTGAGCACAGACAAGGGAAGCTACATTACACAGATGATTGGATGGTGAGCGCGCTGATCACTCCTTCATTTGCACTCCTTCACCCTGGGGTCGGAAGTGTGACAAGAGGCGTTTGTTCATTTTTCCACTGCTGATGTCAGTTGTTTTTTAATCAGCACCACCGGTCTGTAAGTAGTGCAGGTGTGGCTCAGAGGAACAGTAATGCTGAGGATGTGTGAAATTACACTCGTTACCGGGTTAAGATGAAAATAAAAGTTTGTATTAGCGACTGGTACTTGGATATTTTGGCAGTGGAAAATTGTTCATCCTAAAGAGAGAGGGTAAACATTCAGTTTGTTCTTTAACTTCATTTGTGTTCAAATAGAAATTGTACACTCAAGTATAATGTCCAGTGTCTTATTAGAAATGTGAGAAATAATTTATTTGGAATATATGGTGATGACTTGGACATGAAAGACTGATATGAGTTTTATTTCTGTTGTAGAACAGGAAGTTGAACGGTCTTATGAATTATTATTATTCAAAGACATTTAGCAACACACGATCTGCAGCCAGTTAAAAAAAACATCAACTGAGACACACAGTGGAGCCACAATGCTGCCATTCTGTAGCAATAACATGGGCAGTGCAGGCCAGGCATGACACACTCTTCCAAACAGCACAGCACCAGGTCCAACTACATCTCATCTGACCACATGTAGACCTTATAGTGTGTGTATACAGTCCACACAATCACAGACGAGGTGGCATCTTCAAATAAAATCATTCTGGAACCTGTTTCCAAAAATACGTATTTTCAGTCCATAAAAATGTAGGTACGAGCTGAGTGAAAGGCCAGGATGCAAAGATAGAATTTGGGATTCAGCAAATATACTATTTTTGGTGTTTTCATGTGAAAACCACCAGTCTGCTGAGGGAAGGGATGAGGCGGGACAGAGAAAAACAAACCTGGCTTTAAATAACACACGTTTGTATCATTCCTGCATGATGCAAAAGTCATTTTCAAGAGTTGTTTCTCAATTATAAATCCTACTTTACTTTTTTCCTTACCTCTTTGACTGAAAAGATTCAAACATAATTAACGATAAATCACATGCTAATAAGAATCATATGCGGTAAAGATTCCTGAGATCCAGCAAATAATGGAATTCAGTGAAGACAATGCCAGTAGAGCCCCAGCTTGAGAAGAAAAGGTGACAGTTTGGCACCTTTATGCGCTCTCTCCCAGTGGCCTGACTGAAGGTGAGACATAAAGGTGACATGTCTTGACATCATACCAGAAGAACAATCACATACACATATGGTATAGTCTGAGCAGTGATGCACTTGTTAATTGAAATCATCGGATTTGACTCCAAGAAGCACATTTTCACATTTTCTCTGAAGCCTCGGCACCACTGGAGATTTGCAGTTGTCAGATCTGCAGCTTATGCGGTGTCTAATTATTGGTAGGCAAGAGGAGTATGTCGTTTGACTTCCATATCCTGTATAGAGACAAAACACTGGCCGAGACCTGCGTGTGTCCTAATATGGTGTTTTTTGGTGACTTGACACTTGTATCACTGCTGACAGATAATGATATCTGCTCAGCTAGCGCCATTACTATGGTGGTCATTGTAAAGTATAGCTTCTCGACACAGGGCCTTAGTCCACTTGACCACTCACAGGCCTTGCTTTATGCTCCCAGAGAGCCCCTGATATCCCCTAATCAGCAAGAAGGGGCGTACTCTCTCGCTTTTAAGAGTCTCGCCAAAGGTAAAACTATCTTAGCGGTGGGTGGACAGCTTGATAACAAAGATGATGGTTTAACCTTTGGGTGTTATTGCTGAAAAGTTCTGCCTCCCCTGCTGGTTTTCTTCACCGGTGACTCGCTGGCATATGAGAGAATTCAGTTCAGCTTTTTCCATTTCATAATCCGCAGTTCAATGTAAAGGCCTTTTAGGGCCTCATTCATTTTTATGAGATGTTTTTCTTGTCAGGTCCAATTCTTGTCCCTGCAGCTCCGACTCTGAAACTATCAAGAAGTCTTTATTTTGCCTTTTGAATAAGAATCAAAGAAACTCTCGGTGAGGCCTCAAAGACACCTTACAAAATATTCCTTTGGTGGGTTATTCCGAATGTTTACTTGGCACGAGTCTGTGCCCAGAGGCAGCGGCCCTTATTCCCGCTCTGACACCAGTGTTGTCGTGCGCTACAAGAGGAACTCTCTGAGCCCACAATTAATTTCCGCCAGAGCCATAATATTTCTCTGGCGTCTGAAGGAGACTGGCAGTGACACTGAGGTTCATGGTCTCCAAGACTGATCTTCAATAGGCATCTATTCCAGACTTTCCCCCCACTTTGCATGTCCAGAGACCTTTCCCCCCACAATTCCACCTTCAGAGTGAGGTTGGTTGATTTTCAGTCATACGATGAAGGAAAATGTTCCAATTACAATACTTTACAAGATTGCTCAATGTACTGAAAATGATGTAAAATCTCCTTAGATCACATTTGACTTGGTGCAACAAGGTGACCGTCTCTGCCGTGTAGTAATTACTTCAAAATGTGCTTTGCACAGTACAAATCACTGAATGACAATCATAATGGGCTTTTTCTAAATTAAACTAATTCACACATTGGCTCAGTTAGTGAAAGGAGGCCCATAGCCTTGAACGTTTGACATTTCAAAGACTACACAAATATGAGTAGCTCATTATTCACTGCATATTGTCACCTGCATTTTAAACATTGTATTGTAGCAAAGTTTGTCAGAGTCATCTCCCTCTCCTCCTCTGCGCGTCAATTCATGTGCGATGGTGCGATCCTGTCTTTACTCTATTTGTTAATGACCTTTATGCGCAAGCTATGTAAAGAATGTGAGAATGTTAGCTGTCACTCATTTGAGTCCATGTCCTTTGGACAGAAGAAAATGTGTCATGAGTTTAAAACCGTCTGAAGTGGGGAGGTTGGGTGTGAATTCAAAAATACCAAGAAATAACACCGAATGAGAGGCCACCATTCATCCTGGCTGCCGCGTTATGAGCCAACTCTGGTCGTCAAAGAGTGAGGATAGCACTAATGTGACAATACAGTTACATTGCAGCTTTCTCTCGCACTGACAGTGCATCAGTTGTCCAGGAACAGGAAATGCGTTTTAAGAGTAGCAGCTCGTACCCGTTGACCACTTGTGAGGTGATAGAACGGTATTTTGGCTCGCACATCAAAGAGTCCTTTGATCATCCCATTAACCATACATTCAAAACAGTGGAATATTTTGGGAGGTTAGTGGAGGACGTTTTGGGACATTTTGTGGTCATGATTGGTCTATGCATCAAAAAGGCTCTAATAATCATAATTGGATTCTAGGTTGAAACGTATAATAGTTAATGGTGAGGTAGGAAAATTCCATATATGTGATGTTTTCCTAAGCCCATACGAACAGAACCGATTCCTTGACAGCGCTTGGTGAGGTGCAGTGTTTGTACAGGCCTACAGACAACTTGTCTGTAGCTTCGTACACATGCAACAGGCCACTGTGGGAGACAGTCTGGCTGCCCCGAACTCTACAAACATTGTCACAGCAAACAAATCTGTACCCAATTTTAATGTGATCAAATAAATTACAGAAACTTTCTTTCTTTTTTTTTCTCACTGGCAATACTCCTGCACTGAAACATCCAGCGAGCGCGTGCCAGCGAGAGAAATGTGCAGCCAAAGTGTTCCTCCTTCAGGAAAAGCTCTGTGAAGTCATCCTTTCTATCTCTGTGACAGTGAGGGGCTGAGAAGTGGAGCTGCCTCTTGAAGCTCCCCAAACAACATTTTGATACAGTGAGGGCAAAGGCAACATGATTACTTGTGCTGTTGCCTTCACAGTAAATGTGCTGAGCTGCAGGGGATGTGGGCTAGAACCATGACAAGCTTGTAAAATGCATGACGTGCTTAGGATTCTTTGCCCTTATCACCACATGGGTCTTTTTTTCCCTTCTTTTTTTGTCTGGCTGGTTTCTGAAGTGTAATGCCCACCCCTCTCATCCTAATCATGCCCTCTGCAGAGAGAGTCTGGCAGACCTCACATCCACAGCCAAACCTGTTGATAAGTGGCTGTAGTTGAGGAAAGGGTGAGGGATGGAGTTCAACTCAAACCAAGGATAAATCATTTTTGGAGAGGAGACAATTCATGCAAATGCAAATCGTGGATTGCGTGTTTTTGCATTGGGAAACTTTTGCTGCATGTTTGCATTACATGAGTGGCACAATGATTGCCATTTGTAACGCGAATAGTTTTATACATATGCAAAGATTGTTATCTCAGCGTCTGACCGACTATTTGGCCAAGTATGGTCCAGCCGGTGGTGATACACTCCCATCCTCGCTGTTGCCTCCCACCATGCCCCTTAAAGAGCAAGGGTTCATGGGAATGACCAATGGGAAGCACCGCTCAGCTACTTCCCACAGCCAAGAGACAGCTGTAATCCTTTAACCCCTTCCCCCCACATGAGTTTTTAAACACACACACACACACACACACACAAACACACACACACACACA
>JAFBJT010017343.1:411-14681 GCA_016785325.1 Chascanopsetta lugubris | reverse complement strand
AGCAAATAATGAGCCAACACACACAGCCCTGCTGAATATTCGGAACAGTATGAGTCAGTCTAATAAAGTCAGGGTACATTCATTTTCCTAAAGAAGTGCCAGAGAGTGGTAGCTTTTATCAACCAACCTGCTTGTATAGTGACTTATCATTAGGAGCCATAATATTTACATTGAAAACATGGGGCCGAAAACGTTATATATATATATATATATATATATATATATATCCGCCTTTTTTAATGTTACCCTGCATCCTTCGCCATCCAGGTGTCGTCGACCGGTGGAGGCACGGGCGTCGAGATAGTGGTGGTGGTTATGTCTCCGATGATGACCAGGGCCTCTTTCAGGGCGTGGTACATCCTCAGCATCTCATCCCTCCTCTGAGCCTGCTCCGCAGACTCCTCCATCAAACTGCCCTGATCCCCGGCTGAGTACAGGTAGGCCAGCAGCTCCGAGTGGATGAAGTCCTTCGTCTAGAGGGAGCACAGGATTCGTGATCAATGACGTGTATGTAGTGATACCCCTCGCCTGCGAGAGGAGACCCTACTTCACTTGTTACTAAAGGTAAATGAAAACAACAATGTCTACATTATGGATGGAAGGTTGGTAAGGAATGGAAATAATGTCAGCCAAGGAGACAGGTGAAAGTGAGCACGTACGCTGTTGATCATGAGGTGCATGATGGTCTTGGGCATGAGGTCTCTGATGGACTTGTTGACGATGCCGATGTAGGAGTCCACCAGGTTGCGGATGGTCTCCACTTGCCGCTCCAACTGAGGGTCCATGGACACGGTGTCGCTTGTATTCATCGCATCTTCGCTCTCGGGCTGAGAAAGGACACAGACAGAGGAGGGGAGAGGCTAGAGGTTAGTTACCGTGGTAACCAGCAATTATTTATGTATGTATTTGAACAATATACTGTATGAATTACAAAACAAAAAAGCACTTTTGTAAAGTGAGTGTTGCAGTATGAACACCATGGAATCTGTAGTGATTTTGACGTACAGCAAGAGCTATTACAATTTTTGAAAGACTTTGTGGTGCTGCACTTTGCAGACGGTCCCTTGGCATGTGCCTCAGTGACAGATGCACAGCAGTGCATTAGGAAATGTTTTGTTTCTTGAGCACAGAACATGAGATATTGGCGTAAAGGTGTCAGAACATACACAATTCAAACACTGGTTGTAAATCTGACCTTTACTGAACCAGAACTGAACAGTGTAGCGGCTAACAGACTGAGCCCTAAAATCATTATTCACTGACACTGTTTGTTTGTTTTACTTTAATCATGAGGACTTTCTTTGTCTAAGTTGATCACTATCCTCTTTCACTTTCCTCATTTTAAATCTGTTTTCTCCTCCTTCTCCGTCATTTCAGGGATTAACTTTCAGTCTCTATATTCAGTCTCCTCACTTTACTGCCTATCTACTCACAGTGTCCAGAGCCCGGGGCAGTTTCCTGTGCTACACACAACCTGAAAACGAAGACGTACGTAACTAATGAATTCACTTCATGACCTGATCCTGCTCCAGGTCATTGTCTTGTTTTTACTTTGTTTGTGCACGGCTTTGCATTTAGTTATTTAAAACATGGACACACTGCTGTGTGTGTGTGTGTGTGTACCTGGTCCTTCTCTGGGTAAACACCAGCTCTGAGGAACGAAGCCTTCCAGCTGTCCACATCCTCCTGAGTGTCACATGCCAGCTCGATCTGACGCAGGTCTTTGTACACATTCCTGCGACACACAAACACGCGCTGTCATTAATATGTTGTAATTTGTTGTGTCTATTTTTAGACGGGGGCAGAATCCAGACCTCTGCTCGGTGTTGAAGATGGCGAACACGTGTTTGCTGGACATGAATCCTTTCTCCACGTCCCGCAGCTTCAGGTTGTCCAGAGGCAGCATGTACTTCTTCTCTTTCTCCTGATTCCACACACAGGATGTTGTCATTGACAGTCATGAAGAAAGTTTGACTGACATCTTAAGTAACACTGTGTTTATCAGGGGATGAGAAAACTTTGTGTATTGGAATTTGTTGAAGTACCAAACAAAGGTATGACTGGGCGATGGCACAGTGTTACAGTAAAAAGAATCCCTGTAAATAAATGAATTAAACCACCGTACCTCCTCGTCTTTATACCAGGAGAGAGACTCGGCCGTCAGGACGAACCAGTAATCCTTGGAGCCTCCCTTCATGATGCTGATGTTGATGGTGAGCCAGCCTCTGCGGATCACCTGCGCACAACAGTCCAACGCTTGACTACACACCCCAACAACCACACAGATCCATGGCGAGTAAACACTCAACGCGGCAAATTACAGTCCGTACACAACAGCCACACATCAAATAGAATTCACCACTATAGAAGCACAGAATCCATATCATAAACAACCCATAACGTCGGACATCACCTTCTCGGCATCCCTCTCTTTGCAAGACTGACAGACGAAGGGGGAGAGAGAGACACACAGGGACAATAAGAGGACGTATGAGGAATTCTCGTGGCTGGCTGAGCTGGAGAAATACAGAGCACATATCTGGACCACACCTCATCGAGAACACCGCTGCGTATGTTTGCGTTCACTCAGATTAGGCAGACTATAAACTGCCTCCTAATCTGATTGTCCCTCTTTATGAAATCATAGCCACAGAATGAATTTTATAAAACTAACGACCTGTCAGGTGGAATCCTACTTGCCCGGCCCCTCTGGATAACAACAAAAGCTCACCCTGACCCTGAGGTGATTTTCAGTATGTGTGGCTGTAGCCCAGGACGTTAGTGGTTTGAATCCTACCCCACTGCCGAAGTGTCTTTGAGCAAGATATTTAACCATAAACTGCTCCTGACAGCTGCACTGTAATTGCAATTGTCTGTGGCAACAACAAACATGCAGATGTCTCACTTTAAGTAAATAAAGGAGACGTGTCCCATGAAGATATAAAGACACAGGGAAAGAGAGGAGACAGCAAACAACACAGCGTCACCAAAGCCACTATGTGGCCACTTGTCACAAAGTAGGAGGTTTTCCCATCCAACTCTTTCACTTCCCCGTCTTCACGCAAGGAGAGCAAAAACATTCCCCCCCGCAACCAACGAGGAAGTGGAGAGGGGCAGAATACGGTACTTACAAGAATATCTCCCTGTGTCAAAAGGAGCACAGACAGAAGGATGTGACGATGGAGCAGTGTGGGACAGCTGTGATGAGGCAATGGTGGGGGGGGGGGGGGGTACAACAAATGGAAGGGGGGGGGGGGGGGGGGGGGGGGGGGGGGGGGGGGGTGTACAACAAATGGAAGGAGAGGGCAGCTGCTAGGATGTGATGTGATGTTTCTATGGCCTCTGCTTATTTACCTGATTGGGCATAACTCTCTTCTTGGTGATGTTAGCAGCAGTCCTCTGCTGGGCACTGCAGGAGAGAGAGGGGTCATGTGACCACTGGTATGAGGCACATGTTCACAGCAAGGCAAAGAAAAACAAATGAATCTGGATGGATGAGTGGGTGGGTGGATGGATGGATGGATGGATGGGAGGGTGGATGGATGGGTGGATGGATAGATGGTGGGTGGATGGATGGATGATAGATATATGGGTGGATGGATAGATGGATGGATGGGAGGGTGGAGTGGATAGATGAATGGATAGATAGAATAGAACAGAATAGAATAGAATAGAATGCCTTTATTGTCATTATACACAATGTACAACGAGATTGAAGGACAACTCTGGTGGTGCTAAGGGGGAAAACAACAGGGGTACCCTACATATAAAGTCTATAAAACTAAAATTAAAAATAATAAAAATAAAAATAAAATAGGATCTGTAGATGGATGGATGGATGGATGGATGGATGGGTGGATGAATGGGAGGGTGGATGGACAGATGAATGCATGTGTCTTACTTGGCAAATCCAATGAAGTCCTCATGGTTAGTGTTGATGTAGGAGAGCTCGATGTCAATCAGCAGCAGCACCTGACGAGCACAACACGTTTGAATGTACACACAAAGGCAGACAACAACTGTACAGCTAGACTACATTTCTTGTGCTCACTCTCTCTCTCTCTCTCTCACACACACACAAAAACAACACACACCTGGTCTTTGGTCTTGCTGTCTCTCTCTCTGATGTAGGTGGTGACGATCCTCTCTGTCTCTTCTCTTAGCCGAGGGTAGGAGCCCAACTGTGGACACACACACAAACACACACACACACACCATGCTGCAGGCACTGTGACTTACACAACTTTATCAACTGATCATAGAAGCAGTGACACCCAACCACTGTAGGTAAATAAGGTCCATGTAAACAAACATTAGGCAAGACGTTTGGCACAGGGTGAGGAGGCATGCACAGACGAGCTCAGGTTTAGAGGTGTAAACAAAAAAAACTCGATTCTTATGACACACTGAATTAGAATCATTGTTAGTCTATTATTATCCCAAGCTGTTAGAGCGTCTCAGCGAATCAGGGGAGAGATTGAATCAAGAGAAAAATCAGGTTAAAGGTCAGAGTAGGTGAAGATTGAGTGACGTCCTGCTGTGCAGGGGGGGGGGGCTATTATCGGTGTTGCGCAGTCCAGGGTGTATCACAGGTGAACACACACAAATAAGACCGTCAACAAGACAGGGTGAGGGACAGCCATCTTGAAATCAGCCAGGTTTCTTAGTGAAGGGATCTGATTTGGTGAGGGGAGGCAGGGTGAGGTGTGAGGGGCGGGGTTACATCATTGGTCACAGTGCATGATGGGATACGGGTGAGGCTCCAGGATCAGAACGGGGGGTGGATCCCGGGGATCTGTCATTCAAAGGAGCGCTGAGTGAAGCCTTGAAGCAGCGTGAGGGGCCAGCGACCGACAACACTGGACAAAGACGAGTTAGTCGTTATCTTTTCCTTTATGTCCTCTTCATCCCTCCTTCCATCCTCTCCCTGCCTGTCTCTATTCACCCCTCCATCAAAAATCCCTCTCTCCACTTCTCCTCTTTACCTTTTCAGTGCACTTCCTGATCAGGGCCACAAGCTCGGTGACGACCAGGTCAACGCATTTCAGACAGGGGTCTTTCAGCTTAATGACCTGCTTTTTCACTATAGCCTCAAACGCCAGGTCGGGGGTGAACAGGCCCGTCCTGTGGTGGGGAGGCGGCGTCGGGTGTTTAATGGGAGGTGAAGAAGAAGGAGGTGGTAAGGGGGGGAGGGGAAGAGGGGAGGAGGGGGGTGTAGCACGGGCCATGGTGAGGCGAGGAGAACGGTGGAGGGGAAACAATACTTGGTGGGCAAAGTTGGAGGAGACAGTTTTGAGGAGAAGTTGCCAGAGGGAAAAGAAAGAAGTTGGAGATGAGGAATATGAGAAGGAACAAAAAAACAAAACAAGCATTTGGTTAGTTTGACTTTGTGTTCGGATCACAAACAAGCTGCAGGTTCTCAAACATCGCCATCGCAGTGACTGTTTCCTACCCGTGTTTTCTAAACATGTTATGGCGAGACTCTGGTACAGAGAGGAATATCAATCGGTCAATCATATTTCATTTATATAGCCCACATTCACATTCAATATGGTGACATATTGAGGTTTTTATGAGTGTATAATGTTCAAATGGATATTATGATTTAGATCCACATCATGAGTGAGTCCAACTCAATGGGGGCGGCCATGTTGCGCGACCATGTTTTTACGTTGATTTGTCCAGAATGGACAATGTATAAATCATAACTGGAGGCTGGAATTAAGATTCTCCTGCGTGCTTGGAAGAGAAGGCTGAGGTGAGGTACTCAGCTGCAACTTCACCCCATGGTACAGGCAAATCCTACAGACTATACCTTTAACTTTGCCTCCATTACCACTATTTGGACAAGGTTTCAACCTGTGCAAAGTCTTCAGTGAAATTGGTGGAAATATTTTTTTTGCAGTGTTTGCACAGAATTACAGGTATGAGAAGGAGTGTGTTTGCACGTGTCAAATGTTGCAAAAGACTCAGAGTGACAGGTGCACAGTCTAAAGTCTGAAAGGCAACTTCTTGCATGACATCACATGCAACACGTGGGATTAAGTGCAGCTTCAGTCTGTGAGGTTGGCAACAACTCCGTGGATGACAGTGAGTGTGCATTAGCCAGCATGCGGCAAACAGCGCTGTGCTCGGCAATATATAACAGGTGCAAAACACGAAGGTAGACATCTTAGGTTGTTTTGAGGAGTGAACATTTCTATTATGAAACTGTGGCAAATTAAAAAAAGTCTATTTACACAGCTCTGACAAGTTGAGATAGGGAAATAACCTTGCGGTGTTCCTGTTTGTCTCTAGGGTCGATTTGAATTTATTTTCCGACATTTACTGTTGAACTGCATGGTTGTTTATCTTTTTGATCATTTTTACTTTTATTTCCCTTTTTATTCATGTGTTAGGTCTTCTGACCTGTTTTATTTATAATTAGATATATTTTGTGCTGCATGGGTGCTGTGCATTATATGTCTTTAACCTAATACAGTTGCTTTAAAGTGCTATATAATTAAAGCTGGACTGGATTGTTTCATCAACATTTTTAGTGAGAGAGCCGGATCATGCAAAACCACTGCTCGAGTCATTTCCATGACATTTTGTGAAGGTGTGGTGCACGAACCATGGAAGGATCTAACGCATTTATCTCGAATCAGCGCTGTTCCTTGATAACCGAGCCTGCAGCTTGTTTTGTAATGAACGTATACAGGGATGTGTAACAGTGGCTCTGCTTCTGACACCACCCCAGTACAAACAGCACATTTGACTCCCTCTACTGATGGTTGTACAAAGTAACTTCAAAGCCGGGCAGGAGAAATAAGGCCCTCTGTTTAGAGTTCCACCAGCTTGTATCTCAATCCCTATCTGCGGCGGTACAGAGCTATAGGGCCGTGGAGTGTATGTACGGGCGTGGCACCAAGCAGGAGACCATGCAGTGATACCTTATTGGTGCCCTGTCTGACTGTGTTGATGAGCTCCTGGATGACCATGTCGATGCATTTCAGACACGGTTCTTTCAGCTTAATGATCTGCTTTTTCACTATGGCCTCAAACGCCATGTCAGGGGTGAACAGGCCTGTCCTGGAGGACAAACAGACAAGACACACACAGAGACACGGAGAGAGGGAGACACACACACACACACACACACACACACACAGGGACAGTGAGGGCGGGGCTTAATGACAAGGGATGAAAAGTAAGAAGACATGAATGACCTAGAGGAGAATACAGACTTATGGCCAGAAGACAAACAGAAGGGATGAGTCATTTAGTGATGACCCCTAAATGGATTTAAAGACAGAAGTGCCGGGACTCTTCATGGAGACAGACACAGACAGCTGAAGACAGAGAGGACTGTAGGTGAACACGCACAAAGAAGCAGACAGACAGGACATATGTTTAGGGAGTTTGGCTCAACTTGCCTGACACCGTGGATGTTCTTGATGGCGTAGCTGATTTCTTTCCTCAACTCCTTCTCATCAAACTCCATCTGAGACACAGCAGAACAACAAACACTGTTACAACGTCGTCTGCGTATAAAGGAAAACTCATTTTATTGTGAGAGAGACAGTCTATGTTTATCTTCTTTTTCTCCTAAAGAGGATGACACAAATAATAATAATTATTATCATCATCATTGTTATTATTATTGTTATTGTAAATAATAATAATAATAATAATAATAATAATAATAATAATAATAATAATAATAATAATAACAATAGCACAACAATCATTTCTTATTGAGCTAAATGACAAAACTCAAACCACATGATGCAAACAAATGCAAATAAATGCAATCCATGAAATTTGCAGGAAAAAAAATCACCTTGACCAGCTCAAAAGGAAAGCGCTCGTGAAAGATGCGGTTGATCTTGGCTCCTCCGGACAGGTTGGAGGTGTCCACCTGATCCCCCGAGCCCTCGATACATTTCTCAAAGTCGACACCAAACTGCTGCACCATCCTGTTCATTGTAGACAGCAGTGCACAGAGAGGTGTCCTCTTCACTTCTTGCATGACTGAGGTGACTTGCGGGCCTGAATCCACGTGCAGCTTAGTACTCACTGAAGTAAGGCCTTGGTCTTGCGCGTGGGGTCATCGGGGCGGAAGTTCTTGTACTCCTCCACCTCCTTCTCTAGCGACAGCAGCTGGCTTTGCAGTTTGCTGCGTAACCCCGGCAGTGTGTCGCGGATGTGGTTGGTGAGTTGCTGAGGAAAAGAGGCGAAGGCAGCTCCATTTTGGAATGTGAAGTTACACCATCTGAAAGGTCTTATCAAGTGCTCTACGACACAGCATGTGTGAGCGCCACATCACACTGTGTGTGTGTGAGTGTGTGTGTGTGTGTGTGTGTGTGTGTGTGTGTCTCACCTGGTTGAGGGTCTTCTGCAGGTGAGGGGTTCCCATGCGCTCTGCGATGTGTCTGTAAGCCGGATGGGACAGGAAGAACTTCCTCTCTGCAGCCAAAGCAGCACCGATGTCTTTCTTTCCATCGATGTCCTTTTGACTGCGGTTCACCACACCGATGTAACCTGTACAAAAAATCTCAGTTGAACTTACTGGGAGATAAATGTAAAGGTACATTCAGTAGTATTTTGTAACATTTGGATGTGCAAACACAGGTAGTGAGTCTAATTAGCTGGTTAGAGGTGCAGGGTGTAAGCTTTCTGTCAGTTTTGTCACCTCTAAAATATTACAAAAGTATTACATTTTCATGAATAATTAAAGAGTTATAATACACCTATTTTTTTTATTTTTTCCCCATGACCCTTAAATGAGCCCATTTATGTGTATTTACATGAGGAGGGGGTCCTCCTTACGGGGGCTGCCATGTTTTTACAGTTGCCCGGAGTGGACACACTAAACATCTTTTGAGTTTGAATGACAACTGAAGTCGACCACAGGTTCTCCTGCATGTTCAGAAGGGTGAGGGTGAGGTGATGGATACAATGTGCAATTTCACCTCTGGATGTCACCAAATCTTACACAGTGCACCTTTAAAGTATCAGCTATACTGCAACACGAGTAATGTTCCGACAGTAGCTTAGCTTGCAGTGTATACTGCCCAGGCATCAAGTCTTATTGATGTGGTTGGGCAGAGGGGGAGGGGCCAACTTTGACTGGTGTGTTGACAAACACCAACTGACACTGGCGGTTAACAGCTGTGTGTTGTGATATGGCTGTGCGCCTCTGACGGTGATATTTGTCCAATCATTTACAACAATCACTGTTCTGTTGTAAAGGATAACGTGACACGCAGAACAAGTAAATGTTTCATCATTTTGCAAAGTGACTAATCTAACTGAAGCATTGAATTCGGTGTGGTGTGACCTCACCTCTGCGCAGCGGCAACAGTTTGTTTTCCAGGATGTCCCGCGCGTCCGTCCCTTCGTCCATGAGGTCCAGCTTTGTGATCACACCGATGGTCCGCAGACCTAAACAACAACAACAACAACAACAACATGTCATTGTTCAATCCATTTTGATCCAATGATGCTGAAAAGAAAAGTAAAGGGGTTCAAAATAAAAATGATCCTAAGAGAAAACAATCGCCAGGACGAATGAGCATTGCCAACAATGTGCTTATTTACCTGCAAAATAAAAAATACTACCAAGACCAACAATAGCCATTATTATTATCATTATTATTCTGCCACAATAAAAAAGCAATTGAATTTTTGTTTCCAATGAATGTATCATTATAATAAAATAAATGAACAATATAACTTTACTTTGAATAACCTTATAATTTAAATTAACCATACAATTTGCAATTGTTACATATTAAGTCATTATTAATTTACAACATGTGGGTTTTCTCAGTATGAGGTGAACTTCCTGTTTACAAAGTACAATACTGTAAGTTAGGAGAAGTGTTGTATTGTCTGTCCACAGCAGTAACAATGTATCTAATTGTTCGGCCACAGTGCCGTTACTGGCCTGCACTTTGAATAAGTTCTATAAGACTGTCTGCGCTGAATGAAAGGCAGAGATAATTACAATTAATGACAGCTCTGCTAATCTTATTAAACACGGCTAAGCTGCCGGGAAGTCTTTTAATAACGGAACTGTTCATTGTTGTGATGAGTCAGCGCCTGCACGGAGGCAGAGATTAATAGGGAGAAGAGGACGAAGAAGAAGAAAAGACATTTTAGCTGCAAGATACCGAAAACATGACAAACGAGTCTCATGAATGAATGTGAGCAAACAGTCCATCCATTTAGAAACAGAGCAGCGACCAAACGCTTTGAAAAGACTCCGCCGGACAAAGACACGCATTCATCGCACACGCCCTCTCACCCTGGGGGTCCACCTCCTTGGCTATTTTCAGGGCGTCAGAGTTGGCCAGGTCAGTGTTGGCCGGGGTGACGGCCAGGATCAGACAACTCTCCTTGGTGATGAACTGCATCAGCATGTCCCTGATCTGGTGCTCGATGTCCGGAGGCTGGTCCCCCACCGCCACTTTGGTCATGCCGGGCAGGTCGATCAGGGTCAGGTTCAGCACTGAGTCCATCGCGCAGGGAAGGGAGGGGAGGAGTCGGTCAGACGCAGGTGAAACAACTCTCCGCTACAACACAGCGGGCGTGCCTTTTACCTTGTGGGGAATAGACTCGGAGGTTGATGGGGATGTTGGAGATGCCCTTGTTGGAGCCGGTGATGCGGTCGGTCTCGGCTTCGATCTCCAGACGCACCTCGTCGAAGTCTGCCATCTTACGGCCCTTGCAGTGCAGGAACTCTGCATATTCTACGGAGACATTGGGACGAGAGGGTGAAAACAAATCATTATCAATGGCTTTTGACACGATACCACCCCCCCCCCCCCCCCCCCCCCACACGCTCCCACCCCCCCCCCCCCCCCCACCGCCGATAGGTTTACGATTCCTCCAATTGCTTCACACATCTGCTTCTCCTTCTTGGACTTTGAAAGATCCAATGTGACTCGCCTGCTTTGCTGTTAACCAGCTGGAGGATGAGAGGACGTCGGGTGACGATACCAGATCCTCTGGGCAGAAAGTCCCTGTGGGAGAGACAGAGGTTGAATGACACATACACAGGAAAACATAGGATTTTGTGACATCTGGTGGGCGAGTAGGATGTAGGAGAGAGAGAGAGCCTACGATTGGCTTTCACTTTCATTAGAACTCAATGGATGTCCATCCTGGGCAAATTGCAAAAACATGGTGGTGCAACATGGCCGCCTCCAAAGAGAGGATCTGCTCTGGATGTAAATAAAAGTGCTTGTTCGAATCTAGAGCCGTGAAACAGTCTGTACATTCAGGTGATCGTGCATGCACAAAAACATCATGCAGCTATTCTTAATTCCATTTCAGCCAATAGAAACACAAATTGCCCAAATCATTTTCATTTCACATTTCATTTTCAAACTACTCCATATGCATCGACTTGTATCCGATTAAACGTCTCCTGTCTGTTTTTTTCTGCTTTAACCACAAACGCAGACGTCTGCGTGAGCCAGTGCATTATTCATACATGACCAGGATTGACTTACAACCCCATCCATTATACAGACAGAGGGGAACATCTTTCTCTGTTCCTGTCACACACACAACACACACACACACACACACACACACACACACACACGTCCATGAGAATGGAAACTCCAGGTCGATAAGGTTCTGATAATTTCCAGGTCACTGCTTGTCCATCTCTCTGAGCCACGCCTACATGTCTGAGAGTGTGTGTGTGTGTGTGTGTGTGTGTGAGTGTGTGTGTGTGTTTGCCAGGTCATCGGCAAAGATACAGTGGAACTGCAACACAGCCTCACACAAACACACCCACAGCTTTCTCCTCATACACACCCTGTGCCTATTGTCCACTGCTGACAGAGCAGTCAGGAAGTTACACAAGTCTGAATCCCGTCCTCTTCCTGTCACTTATGAAATCAGATCACAAACACAGCGATGAGCAGCAGCGCAGCTCATGAAGCCAATCATGGAGTCATGTGTGCGCTGGACGTCTGCTGACGAACATTTACCATTCAAATGTGCCCTGTTCATATTTAACCTGATTGCAGGATAAACAGCTCTGGGCCTGTTAGTCTAGTATTATGTTCAGGGGTTGGATCGTTGAGGCCAGGGGGCATGAATGAGCAGAGCAGGGGCCCCGACCTGGAGCCACACACCATGACACCATCATGGCACTGCCATGTTGTTACTGTAGCTCTGAATGGACAAACTTAACACCTGGGGAGTTATAATGATCCCTGATGGCCACCATAGATAAGTAGAAGATAAATGTAACACGAATTCAGCCACTGGAACTAAAAGCTTTGCTGCGGCAAGAAATGAAAGTAGGTCCTTACACCTCAGCCTGTGTGTGTGTGTGTGGGGGGGGGGGGGGGGGGGGGGGTTTGGGGGTAATTAACAAACATGAAAACCCTTATTGTGGGTGTATATGTGTTGCCCAGTGTGTCATACACACATGACAGTGCAGCTGGTGACATCACTGATGACCCCAGCACAAACACATCAATGCCCCTACTGTCTCGCCCGCCGGGCCACTGCTGGAGGCTGGCAAGACAAAAGGCAAAAGGAGGGGAAGAAGGAGACACGGTGGTTCGAATCCGCATCCACGACGTGTGGAATCAAACTCATGCTCGCATGTGGGGCAGAGGATCTGTGCCTCCACCTTAAAGACACTGAGCTGCTGCTGCTGTTGTTATCTGCAGAGGAGACCAGTGTCTCCTTCCCCTTCCCTTTCCTCCTTCGCCCTTCATCTGAAACGGTTGTCGAGGGAAAACAGACATGTGATTCACATTGTTGGAGAGTGGGGAGACTGGTCCAAACACTGTGGCCGCAGCGTCGGCTCTCCTCTGCTTGTATGTGTCATCCAGGCCTTGCTCATTGAAATTCCATTGGAAGCCATTCATCAGGCTCACACACTGCAGAAGTGTTTGCACGCAGCGGCCACACACACACACACACACACGCACACACATTGGTACTTGTTCATCAAGTATTGATTTATCAACGACAATGACCTCATCGATGGCACCAACACCAATCTTTCCCTTAGAACCTCACCCTTGAGAGTAAAACATTGACCTGCCCTGTGTGAGGTGAGACCCATAAAGATGGATTTACAGCAGAGGGCAGGTAATGAGAAGTCAATGTTTGACTCAGCTGCAGTTAGAGAAGCTCCTTTTTCAACTTAACTTAAGCCAGTTTCAAACATGGACTGAATAGGTTTCAAATCAGTTTCTGTCTCGACTGTCAACAGCTGTTTCCTTACGTAAAATGCGTAACCGCGCTCTGTGAATCGCTCAGCCCCAAAATGGGAAAAAAATCCGTTAGAAAAAAAGAAAAAAAAACAGCAGGAACTGGGAGGCACCGACAGAGCACAGCGCAAGGAGTGCTTAGTTGGCGACTTTTACGCAAAGGACCGGGTTGTGTAAGAAGAAGTTGAAAGTCTTAAAAGTGAGAGAAACACATTAAACACGAGTCAAACGTCACATTTGAAATGTTTCAACCTGCCAACGAAGTTCTCCAGCACCGAGCTCTTCCCTGCGCTCTGGCCGCCGACCACCGCTATCTGCGGCAGGTCCAGGTTGCAGCTCTGGCCGATGGAGCTGAACGCGTCCTGGAGCTTGTTGATGAGGGGAATCAGGTCTTCCATCCCCCGGTTTCCCATCGCGGCGCCTCGGTGTCTTCACCCCGGCTCTTCCTCTCGTTCTTCGCCCCCCTCCCCGAGGGTTGAACCAGAGAAGGGGTCGCTCGCTCGCTCGCCCGCACGTTCCCTGACAGAAAAAAAACAACTTCCCGCCGACCCAGTCAATCGGGGCGGTTATCGCATCCACACACGCTCCACAAGAGGAGATCCACGCGTCGTGACAGCGGCCCGAGACCCGGAGAGATCACAGAGTGGGTGATCGCAGGTTGAAAGTAGCGACATCAGGGCTAGAAAACTTCTGTCATCATCCGGTCAGGCGACACCCAGCCTTCCCAGGAGTGTGGCTCCGCCCCCAGCGGCTTCGCGCGCCCTCATTGGCCAGCGGAGACGTCGGTCAGGGCACAAGCGTACGTCATCATTTCTCTTCCACTGGATTTGAACTGAAGTTGAGGTTTGTCTGACTTCATGGCCTCTGACCGAAATGATTAATATCGATTGTTTACATGTCAGTAACTTCCCTTACGAAACAAAAGTATATTTAGAATTATAATGTAATATATTAGAAAATACACTGTAATATATTGAGCGGGGCAACAAATGTTTGACTATGCAGTACATGTCAATATGTTTATATCAATATATCATT
>JAFBJT010017311.1:95524-110534 GCA_016785325.1 Chascanopsetta lugubris | reverse complement strand
AGAGGAAGAGGAGGAGGAGGAGGAGGAGGAGGAGGAGGAGCAGGAGGAGGAGGAAGAGGAGGAGCAGGAGGAGGAAGAGGAGGAGCAGGAGGAGGAGGAAGAGGAGGCCCGGGCTTTGTGTCACTGCAGGAGCTGCTGGCGTGTCACAGTCCCAGCTATCTCATGCTGCCGCCGCAAAGCATGATGGGATATGCGGGGGGGGGGGGGGCAGCAGGGGGGGGGGCAGCAGCGCTGAGGTCCTGCTGTCTCTGCTGTCAATCACAATGTTTATGTATCAGTGTATAACAGACATGAAGGTGTTGTTGTTGTTGTTGTTGTTGTTGTTGTTGTTGTTGTTGTTGTTGTTAAGGACAGTAGTAGTAGTCCCAGTGGTCATAGAGGAGTAATAGAATCTCATTGTGTTTACATAACACAATGAGATTTACTAAAGGATTGAGATGTCAAAGGTGAGAGCCTGTTTGTGTGTGTATGTGTGTCCTCATTCAGAAGTCAGCATAAATTCCTGTCTGTCTGTTTGTCTAACTGTGTCGCTTGTCAGTCAGTCAGTCTCTATGTCTTCTTCTAATAGTCTGTCTGACTCCCTGTCTGTCTGTCTCTCTTTCCGTCAGTCTGTCTGTCTCTCTGTCTGTCCTTCTTTCTCCTGTCCATCTCCTGTCTGTCTGTCTGTCTGTCTGTCTGTCGCTCCCTCTCACCTCTCTGGCCTTTAACAGGGGCCCCTGATATCACAGTGGCCCCCGGGGCTCCCGACTGTCTGTTGTTTTTAGCTGTCCATTTCCCGCTCCGTCCCCCCGACCGGCGCTGGCCCGAGTCCAAAGTCCTCCGGCTCTTTATAAGAGTGACCTTTGCCGCTCCACTACTCTCTCTCTCTCTCTCTCTCTCTCTCTCTCTCTCTCTCTCTCTCTCTCTCTCTCTGCAGGGATAATTTGAACATAAGTGTAACCTCGAACACCCCACAAAGAGAGCGAGAGAGAGAGAGAGAGAGAGAGAGAGAGAGAGAGAGAGGCCTCCTGTCAGAGATCCAACGTTCTCCACTTTATCTCACATCACATCAAAGGGAATAATAATCTGTCATGTGTCACATGTCAGGTTCACTCAAATCAGGTTTTCATTATCCTGATATAATCTGATACCATGCACTGCTAATCTGGAGTTTGTGCCAGGGAGTGGATTACAGCACTGCAGCCAGTCGCCTGATTAAATGTCGTGTTGCAATTCAATGTAACTCAGGATTAAATATGATCATTTAAAGGTGCAGTGTGTAAGATTGGGGACTTTCAAATCGTGCGAAAATGAATGACGCCACTGACCCACAAACAAATGACTGCGGTTTTGAAAAGACACTACAGCGTATGATGTAAAACTACATTTAAAGGTGCAGTGTGTGAAATTATTTCTATTTCTATTGGCAGAAATGTCATGCGATATCATTCTGATCCAGCCCGCAGCAGCGGCCTCATATTGGTGACATATTTTGTGACGATGCTCAGAGATCAGAGTCGGAGGTGGCTGCGTGTGGCTGTGGCTCTCAGATGGCGACTCATCGGGCGGTCCTGATGGTCCGTCCCAGTGACCACTGACAATACGTCGGCCATCAGCCTCCCTCTGTCTCTTACACGCACGGCCAGATCTGATGACAGCCTGCGACCTTTTTTGATTACAGACAGAGGGGCTGAGCTAAGCCTCTTTTTAAAATTTTATTTAATTCTACTTCCTTTTATTCTATTTCATTATTATTCAATTCAACTTAATTGTATTCTGCTTATTATTATTATTATTATTATTATTATTTTTTTTTATTATTATTATTATTTTATATTATTATTATTATTATTATTGTTGTTGTTGTTGTTGTTATTGTTCTTCTTCTTCTTCTTCTTATTGTTCTTGTTCTTATCATTATTGTTATTATTATTATTATTATTGTTCTTTTTATTATTATTATTATTATTATTATTATTATTATTGTTATCATCATCATCATTATTATTATTATTATTATTATTATCATAATTGTTGTTCTTGTTGTTGTCATTAGTATGCTTCCATTTATAGTGCCTGGGTTTTCATTCCACTCCCCCAAACTCATTTGACCCCTTAGTGTGTTTTTAGCGCCATCCTGTGGACACTCATGCGGACATCTTCTGCACCCGCTCTACTCTCGCGGTCGTTCAGGCGCCTAGCAACCTCACAACCTGTATCCTCCCTCCGACCAATCAAAAGTCTCGGTGTTTGCAGCCCTGTCCAATCAGAGACGAGGAATCTGGCACCAATTTAAACTGAGAAGGAACAGCTGTGTGTTTGTAACTGCTACTGCACATGAGACACTGAGGCGTAAAGAAACCAGGGAAACAAACATTTTAAAACTATTTCAAAGCTTTAATCTTGGCTCGACTGAAACGCGGCGATGTTTTACCTTCGTGTTTGACGACACAGACGTTTATCGAACGTTTACGTGTTTAGTCGCCAGGTTTGACCTCAGTCAGCTAGCTGCGGTTAGCGTTAGCCTCGGCTTTAAACCGACATCATGCCGTCCCGTGTGGAGGACTACGAGGTCCTGTACACCATCGGCTCGGGTTCTTATGGGAAATGCCAGAAAATACAACGGAAGGCAGACGGAAAAGTGAGTAAACTACTTATAGAACACGTTAACAAACCATAACTATTATATGAACCGTCGGTTTTAAAGTGATGTTTACATGGTGTCAGCAGCCAAGGAGTTGCACGAATCATGTCGATAGCTCCTCTATCTTCTTACATACACATTAAAGGCGCTGTGAATTATACGATTGTTGTTCCATATATAATAATATAATATAATCACCTGAATGTAAATACTACTGTTTTGGTCTGTCATTGGTCTAGAATGAGCCCTTTATTTTTACATCGAGTGGGTCCTTTCATACTGTGGCCACCATGATGCAGCGCCATGTTCTATAAAACACCTTAGCGCGTATCAGAACCTATAGTTAGCATTAAAACACTAAAGGCATTTCTTGGCTACTGTAAATACATGGCGGAACAACATGGCGGCCTCCATGCTCCTAATGTAAACATGAGTAACTCGTTTATGGTCAACAGTAGCGCCCACTTCTTTAGTTGATCGTGATTTGTGTCGTAGGTCCTGGTGTGGAAGGAGTTGGACTACGGGACCATGGCTGAGAGCGAGAAGCAGATGCTTGTGTCGGAGGTGAACCTCCTGCGGGAGCTCAAGCACCCAAACATCGTGAGATACTACGACCGCATCATCGACCGCACCAACACCACGCTCTACATCATCATGGAGCACTGCGAGGGCGGAGACCTGTCCAGCCTCATCAGCCGCTGCATCAAGGAGAGGTGAGAGGTTCCAAATGTCCACTATATATATATAGGTGTTGTTTAACTTCCTGTTTTGGCTAGTGTCACCATGGCGATCAGAATCTGTTATCAATGGGCGGCGAAGTTGGCTCATCAGAGCAGTCCGTGGGAAGGAGGAGGGAGAGAGTGAGAACAGGAGCTGGAGTGGTGGAC
The DNA here is from genome assembly GCA_016785325.1 of Chascanopsetta lugubris. Lineage (NCBI taxonomy): Eukaryota > Metazoa > Chordata > Actinopteri > Pleuronectiformes > Bothidae > Chascanopsetta > Chascanopsetta lugubris. Next base: position 107,024 of record JAFBJT010017311.1, on the reverse strand, counting down.
AGTATGAGGGAGCTAGTGTTTTCTGAATATTTGAGTGATGCTAAGTTAAACGTACCCTCTCGAAACTGTACAAATTTGGTCTTTAAATTATAATTTTTTTTCTGTTTACGTTTTCGCAGGCGCTATCTGGAGGAGCAGTTCATCCTGCGAGTCATGGCTCAGCTCACGCTGGCCCTGAAGGAGTGTCACAGGCGCAGCGACGGTCACGCCACCGTTCTCCACCGCGACCTGAAGCCCGCCAACATTTTCCTGGACGCCCGGCAGAACGTCAAGCTCGGCGACTTCGGCCTCGCCCGGATCCTGAACCATGACACCAGCTTTGCAAAGACATTTGTGGGGACACCGTACTACATGTCTCCCGTGAGTTGTCAATGGGACAATTTTCAGCTCCCACGTGATTTTAGTGATAATCTTTCCCATATTTTTTTTTTAGGAGCAAATAAACCAGCTGTCATACAACGAGAAGTCGGATATCTGGTCACTGGGCTGTTTGCTGTATGAACTTTGTGCTTTATCGTAAGTTATTGAGCTTTATTTTCCTCCAGTTATACGTGAACCAGACATTCACTCTGAGTTCCTCCTTTCTCAGTCCTCCATTCACAGCTTACAACCAAAAGGACCTGGCCAAGAGGATCCGAGAAGGAAAGTTCCGAAGAATCCCGTACCGCTACTCAGAAGAACTGAACAGCTTACTCAGCAAAATGCTCAACTTAAAGGTAAGGGGCTTTTAAATCGGCAGTTTAAAAAAATTCTCAATTGGTTAAAACTCCACACATGTCGGCAGCTCCACACTTTGACGTCACCACGTTTCAGTAACCGCACCTCCGTGTTGCCAGGATTATCTGAGGCCCTCGGTGGAGTCCATCCTCCAGAGCAGCCTGCTGGCCGACACGGTTGCCGAGGAGCAGAGGAGAACCGAGGCGCATCGGCGGAGGAGGTCCGCAGCCTCGGACTGTCCTCAGAAACCCACTGAACTCACAGCTGCTCTCGCTGCCGAGCTCAGACTCAAGGAGCAGGCACTGAGGGACAGAGAGAGGGCTCTGAAGGAGCGAGAGGAGAGACTGGAGCGTAAGATCTTTTAATCCCTCTCTTCAAGACACCTTCAGGTGCTAACCCATGGTCTCGTTTGAATTCTGAAACCAGAGGATTGTCTATCAGAGGAGTTCTTATATGATATCTATAGTTATGTTTTCCTGGGTTTATAATCACATGTGCAATTTTAAAGTCCTTGTAGATGCTCGGAAGTGGATTTGAAGCGAGAAATTTCCTTTTTGCCTGCAATGCATGACTTCACCAGCAGACGGCGCTACATCTCTCGGATGCTGTTAAACATGGCAGAAAACGGATGATTAGAAACACAAATGGCAGTTATGGTAATCAGAGGGTTGATTGGGACGTAAAGAATATTTGAAAGTCTAAAATTCAACAATCCCCTTGTAGTTGTGATGAAACAAAGCAATCAAACACAGACAGTCAGATGTTTGAGTTTCAGCTCAGAAGTAAACTTTGTCTTTTGTCTGTTTGCAGAAAGAGAGCGGGAGCTGTGTGTTCGTGAACAGCTGTCGAGCGAGAAGCTGGCCCGGTAACACTTTAAGTTACTCCATCTCTTCTCTCTGTGTGTCTTCCCCCTGGTTTGCACAGTCTCTCCATTCCTCGGCTCTTTCTTTTTGCTCAGGGCTGAGAGTTTACTGAAGAGTTACAACCGTGTCCACCAGAGGGAGCTGGCTCCATTATATGGCGACGACTTAGGTATGGGACTGAGGGGAAGGGTTTAGGACTTACTGAATGAAGAGATGAACTCGTGGTTTTAATATTTTGTCATGCTAATAAAGTTTTTAAGACACTGACACAGACTGATAAATACAGTGTTAAATCTGTGGTTCTGTGCCATTTTGGTCCTAGATGAGGAGACTCTCTCGCCGGGGAAGAAGAAGGTCCACTTTGCCAGCGAGAGCAAAGAGAACCAGCATCCCGGTGGTTACCAGGGTTTGATGTCCCAGGAGCTGATCCTGAAGAGGCTGCAGGCGGCCGACGTGCGGAGCCAAACCCTGAACGAGGTGGAGAAGGCCTGTCAGTTCAAGAGCAGACAGATCCTCGGCATCCGCTGACCACACACGGCCGCTGTTTGTCTTAAAGGGCTCAGAGAGTCCCAGTCACTGGATGTAAATAGAAATGATTGATGCTGTAGAAGTAATGAGAACTTAAGCTGATGTGTTGTCATGTGGATCTGTGGATGTTACACAAATGTTAGGCAGCTATTTTAATCCTTGAATGTTTTTGTATGTTCTTGATATTCTATTTGTGACCTGATTCTTATTATAGATGTGAAGTATATATAAAGAAGAGGACGATCTGTGATGGAAAAAACATGTGACCCATGTAGTATTTTTAGTGCATAGTGACTTAATTTACTGAATATAAGATATAATGTAACAATTGTACTTGCTTGTGTGGAAGAGGAGTTACCCTGCAACAGGCAACGGTATTATCAGATTACTCTTTAATCTACACGCTGTACCTTTAAAGTCAAAGAAAAAGTCTTTGCTGTACACTCTCAGAGGAAATCAGAATCAACACAACTAACTACAGCTTTGTGAATACACAGATGCAGCTGTTTGCTTTAATGTAGTAAAAGAATATAACACATTTACATAATGAGCTGTGTTTAATAGTTTAATGACATCACTTTATTCATCCCAATCAACCCTTAACCCAAAACAGTTGTCTTCATTGACATGATAATCTCGCCTCAGTGACACTTTGATCTAATCTGATGAGTCTCCACAAGAGGTCATCAGTGTCTCACTGTAGTGTGAGTCTTCAACGGGTCATTAACACACAGTCTGTGATGATCGTTGAAAAAGGGTAAAGACAGCCTGGGACTTTAGAACTCATTTGTTGCTGATCAAAACGGATTAAAAAAATAACACCATAAAAAAAGCTTTGATGTCATATCGAGGTGTTAGACTCTGATTGAATTCCAGAGGAAAAGTCCTGTAATGATGGGCCAAATATTTGTTTCTTGTCTCATTTATTGTACAATTGATGAATGAGTATTTCCATTTTGTTTATTTCTTTCTTTAACATTCATTTATCTAGTTTTCATGTCTGTATGTGTTTGTTTCTCCAGTGGAATCTGACTGAATTATACAGAATGTCCTCTGTTATCTGCCTTTTCAACACAACCCAAGTGTTGTGGTGTTTAAATCTTTGATGAAAGACACTGAAAGGAAATGTCCTTTTAATCAGACACTGTCTGCGTGTGTAGTTTATCTCATTCGCTCCCAAAGTTAAGGGCTCTCTCTCTCTCTCTCTCCCTCCCTCTCTCTCTCTGTGCAACACGACAAACATCAACAGGCACATTGTCACATGTCTGTCTCGCGAGATTTCAGCTGCTGTCGGCGTACGTAGCAACCGCTGTTGTCTGACTCCCTCCCTCCGCCCACTGGCGAGAGTTGCAAAACCCGGCCAATCACATTCATGATTGTATCCCCTCGGCCAATCCAAACGGCCCGGGGCGTGTCCGCACAGCGCCGAGTTCCGTGTGGAAAGTTTACCGGCTCGGGTGCAAAGTTTCAGCCGTCTGCAAATCGCAGCTCGTCGGCAAACGGTTTTCTGGACTGCGCTGGCGACGACGGCGGCGAACCAGCCCCGACGCAGGTGCCCAATTCCGGATGAATTTTTGACCCCACGGCCCATTCGAGAAGCGGACGAGTGATGCCACCGTCGCCGGAGAGCGGCAGTGACTGAAAGAGACCGTTTACACGGGGACCGTATTGTCTCAGGGAGCCAGTTAGCCCAAGTGGTTAGCTAGGGGTCGAACCGGGGTAGCTAGCTAGCTAGCTGGTGTCGGGGGGTGGTGGTCGGGGGGGTTGTTGGTGGGAGTTCTCGTAGGGTTACGCCGCAGTTGAACCGTCATTTGAGCGGCCGGAGGAGCTGTCGAAGATGGCTTGCGAACCGAACCGCGCCCGGCTGCTCTCCATGCTGTCGCTGACTTTCGGCTTCTTCATCGTGGAGGTCGTGGTGAGCCGGCTGACCGCGTCGCTGTCCATGCTGTCGGACTCCTTCCATATGCTGTCGGACGTCATCGCCCTGGTGGTCGCTCTGGTGGCCGTGCGCTTCGCGGAGAAGACCCGCTCCACCCACAAGAACACCTTCGGCTGGATCCGCGCGGAGGTGATGGGGGCGCTGGTGAACGCCGTCTTCCTCACGGCGCTGTGCTTCACCATCGTGCTGGAGGCGATCGAGCGATTCACCGAGCCGCACGCGATCGAGAGCCCCGAGATGGTGGCCTGGGTGGGCGCCGCGGGGCTCCTGGTCAACCTGCTCGGGCTCTGCCTGTTCCACGGACACGCCGGCGGAGGCCACGGACACTCGCACGGGGACCACGGCCACGGGGGGAAGAGCAAGAAGGGGAAGGGCGGCCAGAAGGCTGGGAACGGCTCCTCGGGAGAGGAGACCAACAACCTGGTGGCGAACCACAGCAGTCCGGGAGACGTGAGGCTGAGGAACGGTACGTTTTCGACGCTTTAGTCCATTAAAGGCGCAGTGTGTATCTTTATTTTTATTTATTTATTTATTTATTCGATTTAATTTGACCGTCACCCAGTGATGGAGTTTCGTTTCGCAACTGAATTCCCCTGTAAGTTTCACTTTCAAGCTGACTCAGCTAAATCCGTAGTTGTTGCGTTAACGTCTCGCCCCAATGTCTTACATTAAAGGTGTCGTGTGTAGGATTCACTGACACCCAGGTGGTTAAAGTGTGTATTGCAGTTCCACACCTCATTTGTCTCTTGGTGCGAAGGAGAACCCTTGGCATCCTCCAGTGATCATTAAAACTCAAAATGAGTTTTAGGCAATTGTCGTGGGCCAACATGGCCGCCTCCTTGTGTGTTTATACAGAGCGCCCAATACGAGAGTTACGAAAACGACAATACCAACATGTAGTCGCGCAGGGAAAACCTCAGTGTAATCATTTGTAATTTATTCCTGTCAAAACCGGACGTGTTTGACCTTTAAAGGGTCATTTGACTGCTAAATGACACAATCTACCACAATACAGAACCGTCCAGTGTCCAAACCCCCGAAGTTCAGTCCATTGTGTCCCACAGTCGATCTGACAGAATGTCCCAGCCTTTATCTCCATTGTTGGCCGTCCAGATTACATAACAGTCCACAGATACATCACCCCCCCCCCCCCCCCCCCCCCCCCCCCCCCCCCCCCCCCCCCCCCCCCGACACCCGATCCAAGTGTCTTAATTCTTGTTGTTTACTCCACTGATGTGATATCCTCTTGTTTGTTGTCATGCACTCGGCCTCTCTCACTCTCCACCCTCCCTCCCTGCCGGCCGGGTTTCGTCAAAAGCCCGGCCACAATCAGCTGCTTTTCTAAACAGAGATATGCGGAGGGTCCCGTCTGACGCAGCCTCTGACAGGCCGGGACATGCCCCTGTGAAATTGTTTGATAATCCGGGAGCCGTTTTCCTCCCCCGGCTACTTTGGTGTTTGAGTGTCTTTTCACTTTGGCTGCGCGAGCGAATCCAGCGTCCGCTAAGGTTCAAGTGACTGTTGACGTATCAATGCTGATTATTCCAGACTTCCATTCCACGCTCGTGTGCTGATGGTCTGTATTGTCCATTTATTGAAACCCTCCCAGAGTGAAAGGAACAAAGTGTAGGATCAAGCGACGCCGAGTGTTGAAGTTGCGTATTGCGGTCAGTCGCCCTGCCAATCGGATGTTTTTCATCATTATCATGAAGGAGAAGGTTCCGATGACACGGCAGAAATTGTGATTCTGACCTTATCGAACCTAATTTGAGCACAGATTAAAGGTGCAGTGTGTAGGATTTAGTGACATCTGCGGACGGAGTAACCACGCTGTTTAATCCCCTGCACATCACACTCCGCAACACTGGAGATAACAAATGGCAGGGTTCAGTGATATCAAACTGAAAGTGTGTTCACTTTGTCCTTCCTGGGTCACTGCAACATGGTGGCGCAACATGGCGGCTTCCGTAGAGAGGACGTGCCCCAGGTGACTGTTTTTATACTGACGTTTCCTACATTCAGGAGCTTATATTCTGTTAAAAAGATATAGATATCGCATTTAATTCATTAAAACGATATGCAATTTCCTCCCAAATTTGACACACTGCACCTTTAATTTATTGAAACGTGCACCACTGCAAATATCAACGATCAAACCCTTTGAAGTGTCAACAATCAGGATCAATGTCAGCCCAGAAAAACCAGTATGAGCTGAGCTCTATTGTCGACAATCCGTCGAGTGTGGTAATGGGTCTGTGTTGTCTTTGGTTTCTATGGACACACACACACACACACACACACACTAGCCAGCACTTTTGTTTTCTCTTTGTGGAAAGTTTAATTTATAATCAATATGAGCCCACCCCCCCACAAATGCATTGATGGGCGTGTCGCTCGTCTTCCTTGCTTACTGAAGGATTCAAAACACACACACACACACACACACAAACACACTCCCCCACCCCTCCTTTGCACTGATTGCTGTTACTGGGACATACATCACTGTAACCATGGCGGCGACAGCCCCAGCCGCACCATTAGCTTCTGATGAATGGCCCGTTAAGTCCAGGGATGGAGGCAGGGTGGCCCTTGGCTCAGGTGCCTCTCCTCCTCCTCCTCCTCCTCCTCCTCCTCCTCAGCTCTGTGGAGGTTCCCCACTGGTAATTGAATTTTCTTAACACGAATCACCACTGGGTGTTTTTCACTCCCTGGGATCCCACGTATTAGGAGGCACCTGGGTCCGTTTGCCCCGTTTGTAGCTCCGAGCTGTTCGCGCTCGGCCACCAGGGCCACAGCGACGGTTAGAGATGCCTTTAGACTTGAGATGATCACGATTCATTATATTTCCCCCCCCCCCGCTATTGGTCGAGCGTCCGAAGCTGCGATGTCACATGTCAAACGCGTGAGGCGAGGGAGCGCGCGCGCCCTCTCCTTCCCGCTCAACAGCGCCAGTGTAGTTGTTTTGTTTATCTCAAGTCCACGTCTCCTTTCCTCGCCGTGTCAAAGCGCCCCATTAGTATCTGAAGTGTCGAAGTCCAGTCGATTATTTATCTCTCACCTCATGTTCCAGTAAACTGGGCTAACCTTCTTCCCCCCCCACCCCCCCCACCCCTCCACGCACGTGTTTTTATCTGCAGATATCAGCTGCAAGGAAAGCACGGAGGTGCAGATGAACGGCAACACCCACTTCGAGGAGCTGGAGCACGAGCACGACTCGTCGTCGCAGCTCAACATGCGCGGCGTCTTCCTGCACGTGCTGGGCGACGCCCTGGGCTCCGTCATCGTGGTGGTCACCGCCGTGATCTTCATGTTCGTGTGGGAGCCCTGCAAGGACGGCGAGGACTGTCACAACCCGTGCCTCAACAAGCCGGAGCCGCCCCGCAACCAGACGCCGTCGTCCCGGCCCCTCGGCCCCTGCTGGGTGCTCTACCTGGACCCCACGCTCTGCATCATCATGGTGTGCATCCTGCTCTACACCACCTCCCCCCTGCTCAAAGAGTCGGCCCTCATCCTGCTGCAGACCGTGCCCAAGCAGATCAACATGCACCGGCTCAACGAGCGGCTGCTGAGCCTGGAGGGCGTCCTCGCCATCCACGACCTGCACATCTGGCAGCTGGCGGGCAGCCGCATCATCGCCACGGCGCACATCAAGTGCCACGACCCCACCTCCTACATGGAGGTGGCCAAGCGGATCAAGGACTTCTTCCACGACGAGGGCATCCACGCCACCACCATCCAGCCGGAGTTCGTCACCTTCAACTCCGAGTCCCGGGACTCCCTGTGCGAGCTCTCCTGTCGGACTCAGTGCGCCCCCAAGCTGTGCTGCGGCTCCGCCGACAAGCAGAACCCCGACAGCAGGGCGTCCGCCGCCTCCGGCGGCGGCGGCAGCGACGCCGCCGCCGCCCTGGGGGTGATCGACGAGGAGGAGCTGCAGGTCGGGGGCGTCCAGGTGTGCCCCCGGTCGGAGCCGGAGGTCACCGTAACCAGGGAGGTGGAGTCATCTCTGTGAGATGGAAGGGACGGAGGAGGAGAAGCTGTAAAACTACCACTATGGGCGGATGTCGCCATCATGGTCGCTAGCCGGATGTGGCGTGCCCCCCCCCCCCCCGTAGTCCCCCCCCCCTCCCCATCCACCCACCTCGATGAAGAAATAATTTTCCATCGCCCTCTTTATTCTCTGTCACCGCCCCCTTTTTTCCCCCCAATCCCTCCTTTTAGCGTCACCCTCGCCTCTCTTTCATCCAAACCCCTCCCTGGCAGCGGCTCCTCTTGTTGTCCGTTGCCATGGAAGCGCGGCAGCGACGCATGCGGGGGTCCACTGACCTTCTCTCCTCCCCGACCGGAGCGAGTCCTGCATGCGTGTTCCCTCATTAACGCCGCGTCGTCATCTCGTCTCATGGTGTTTCTGTGCCAAAGCTTCTCACTGCGGGACCGAAGGGATCGGGAGAGACACACGCACACACTCTCCTCCTCACACACACACACACACACACACACACACACATACACACATGCAAGTCGAAGCACACACACACACGCACCACGAGGTTATGTAGTTTGGACTATGGACCTGTCAGCAAAGAGCCTACCTTCTTCCTCTTCTTCTTCTTCTTCTGTTAGCATCGGCTTCCAGCTGTTTTTTAACCCACTGGCCCCAAATGGAAGAGTATTGTATTGCGTAATAATAATTTAAGTATTTAAAGTCAATAGAAAGAATCTATTTCTCTTTGTAGAAGTTGTTTGTAATATTTAGTTTGGTTGATAGAAAGAAAGAAACTTTTTTTTTTTTTTGTTTGAAATTCCTCTCTCTCTCGCTCCAGGTTTCGGACAGACCATCAGTGCTGTAGTCAGAGTTTTTTATAATCTTGTTTTTCGCTCTCTCGCTCTCTCGCTCTCTCGCTCTCTCTCTGGCCTTGACTGAGTTTTGATTCTGATACACAAGCCGTATCAACACCCCTCTCTCTCTCTCTCTCTCTCTCTCTCTCTCCCTCTCTCTCTTTCTCTGGCCTTGACTGAGTTTTGATTCTGATACACAAGCCGTATCAACACCCCTCTCTCTCTCTCTCTCTCTCTCTCTCTCTCTCTCTCTCTCTCACCCCGCCTTTTAAATACAAACTGCTGTGGTATAGCACTAAGTAGAGTAGACACGTCACCCAACTTCTCGCTGAGGCCCCGTTGCGTAACCTGATGTTCATGATTGAATTTGCTGCCTCGCCAGACGGGAGGGCTCGGGTCTGTTGTGAATAAGTGAGCACTGTATGTGAGACGCGGTCCTCTGTGTGCATCTGTACTGGACACCCTAGTAATGGCTGAAGATTTTAACTCTCTTTTGTTTATTTTTTGTTTATTTTTTTTTTTCAAATCAAAGCTCCTCATGAATGTGTGTGGCACCTCGTCACTGTCTGAGGACCTTTGACGTGGTTTCCACGGCGACCAGCTGACTCTGCATGACCAAACCGAGACCCGGCGTTCCACTTCTTTCCAGAGCTCCGCTCAGAGCTCCAGTTGCTGCTTACCAGTCACCCACTGGTATTCACAAGTGTAGGGAATGAGTCATCCTACTGGTTATCTGCCCCTGTGCGTCGGGCAGCTGAACAGGCCTTTTTTTTTTTGTTTTTTGTTTTGTTTCTCTTCCCCCTCCACTGATTTAAAGGCCATTAGTGGCCTTTAACACAACATGTGAAATATCCCTCATCCCTCACACAATTTATTTCAAGATCATCCACTGATGCATTTTGGATTTCCACTCCTGATTCAATGTGTATGCAATATAGAGAATATGTGCTGGGAAATGTATTTTTGGTGTGTTCTTCATTTGCAACGTTGGCTCACTTTTTATTCTTTGTCTTTTAAGACTCTTAAGATGTGCAAACTGAAAAACAAAAAAAATTACAGGTTTTTTTTAATTTTAGATATGACATGTCAGCTGATGTGTTTTTGACATATATATATATATATACATATATATATATTAGTACCTGTTCATTGTGAAATAAAAAAAAACTGTCTGTTTGGTACAGCTTATCGACCTAAATATGTCTTTTGTCATATTCCACCATTTCAAACATCTATAGAATTAAAAAAAATGAGCGAGTTTAAAAAGAATCGACCTCTCGCACAGTCGACACGGGAAAACGTGCGTGAGCGACACCGTAGTTAGTTCCAAAATTTAAACATCTTTAATTCACCTCTGAGGTTTGAACACGGGAGTCTATGGGGATTGACTCGCTTTTGGAGCCAGCCTCAAGTGGCCAAACTGTCAACTGCACGTTTTCCCGCCCACGCGTCGGGCTCGTCGGTCAGCGCCCGTGGTTTTCAGCTGTGTAAAAACGTGTCAGGACATCGTACGCCATTTTACCCAGAGGGCGACGAAGTCGAGAAATCGCCGCGTCAGCACAATCCCATTCATCCAAAATCCAGCGAAATAACCCCAGTAACTATTTTCTTTTTTTTTTTTTTTTACTCGTACAGCAGCTCAGAGTTTCAGCGCGACTATAATTGACTGATTCACGCCAAGTGTTTTTAATCAGCGTAAACCCGGCTCTCGGTGTCGCGGCGGTTCCTGAGGTGGTTGTTTACCTTTTAACGATAATCCCACTTTAGCCATATACATGGACTGGGGATTAAAGAGGCTGGAACTTGTCACATCGTTGTGTGTCGAACTTCACCGTTTTATTAGACTGAGTGAACATTCCAGTTTTACGTAAATGTCCTTTGCTTGTTCTTTTCTGGCAGTGAAGTTCGACGTCCTGTAGTAAAAACCTGCTCCGCAGGTATTTTTACGACTCTCCCAGAACGAGTTTTCCCCATTTTGTATTAAAAAAAAAAAAAATTTTTTTTTTAAATGACGACTTGTGGTGTGAGAGCAGAACAGGAGCAGACCACAGACACGATGTGGACACGATGGTCTGAAGTGGATCCGACCCACAAAGCCTGAGGTCTCTGTGGCGTGTGCAGCAGCAGCAGCAGCAGCAGCATGATTACAGTGTTTAACAGCTGATCTGCTGTGAGGGACCCAGCTCTGAGGAGGCTGCCGACTGCCACTGTGCAGCAGCAGCAGCAGCAGCAGCAGCAGCAGCAGCAGCAGCTCGGAGGGGATTTATGTAAGAGGGGCCCGGGGCCATTCCAAAGGCAACAAGCCTGGATGGGGCTGTAACCCAGCATTCCTCAGTGCTGCCAGTCTGCTCCCTGCTCACCCTCTGTGCCCTTGGTGCCCTCTGTGCCCTCTGTGCCCTCTCTGTGGGCAGGACAGAGGGTTTCATTAGGAAGTGACACACCAGTGATGTGGCTCTGTGTCGCCAGCGCCAGTTTCTATGCGAGACCCGTTTTATCATCCACACCATCTCGCGCTCGCTTCCTTGGAGGTTCGATGGACTCGAGGCGGATGCGTTTTTAATGTCGCTCTGCCTCGTTTACTGCTCCGACATTTCAAACGCACCCCGTTAAAGCCCGT
>JAFBJT010017311.1:59787-78973 GCA_016785325.1 Chascanopsetta lugubris | reverse complement strand
TCCCCCCCCCGCCCCCCCCCCACTGTTTGGGGGGGGGGGGGGGGGGGGGGGGGGGGGGGGGGGGGGGGGGGGGGGGGGGGGGGATAATGCTGGTTGAAGGGGGGAGGGGAGGAAGGGGGTGGAGGTGGGGGGGGAGGGGGGGTGACTCCTGCACAGGTGTTGCAGCTGCATTCGTACATAATTCCTTTCTGTGTGAGCAGTGCTCGGCGTTAGCCTCTGCGTGCTGCTTCCCCCCTGTGGGACCCCTCCTCCACTGAGTGATATTACAAGCGGCAGCCGCGCGCCTCTGATCTACAAGCGCCGGGCTCCCTCCCGGTCCTGGGTGAATAGCGCTTGACTTGTTCAATTTGTTTAGAAGCCGCGTTGGATGCTTTGAAGCCACACATTTTAGCATAAATCATAACCTGTCTCCTTGCACACAACTGCTTTGAAATGCAACATCTGCTTTTGAATCCCCCTGCCTTACAATTAGTTAGGCAACATCAATAGATTGACTCCCTATCATTTTTCTTGATAATGAAGTGCTTTGTACACATGCAGGGGCGTTAGCGGTGGGGTCACCTCATTTTTAGGTTCCAAGGGCCGAGGCTCCGGGACCGATCAATCTTCATCAGGCCTCCACGCCGTGGACGTCCTGAAGTCCTCGGCACGTCGCGAGCGCAATCAGACACGCGTGCTGAATTGGGTTACCCTCCACCGTAACCTACTTAGGAAGTGTCATGGTTGTGGGGCAGGATGCGGGGCCCGGTGTTGTTTACTCTTTCATCACACTCTTCAGGTTCCCTGTTTGTTGGTTTGTTTTGCAAAGCACAGCCTTCTGTTCAGCTGTGGGAAAAGTGCGGAATCAAAGTCCCGCAGAGGAGCCCGACATTGACACTGATAAGCTTGGCCTGTCACTATCCATTTGTCTGAATGACAGTGATGCTCAGGTTGGATCTCTGGAGGAAGTGGAAACACACACAGAGAGCCCAGGTGCATATGCTGCTGCCGCTGCCGCCGCCGCTGCTGCTGCTGCTGTGGAAAGAAAGAAAAGTCCTCTCCCTACAACTTTGCTCAATGAAGTTAGTGTCGTCGCAAAGTTAATAAAGCGAATAAAGCGATACAAACACAATATTGCACCAGGTTCAGTCAGTCAGCACCCTGCCAAGGTTCAAGCTCTCAAAATGGGATCCATCACTTCGAAAACCTCTCATCAGCTGCATTAAGAATTCTTTTTGCAGGTTGAAGGGGGGGGGGGGGATAACAATCCCAAAGATTTTTATTTTCAAAGGCTTGCATTTGATCAGGAGTCATCAATTAAACTTACTGAGGTGCAAATTACACCACAAGGATTAGATGAAAGCGCCTCCGTGTCATTTCTCCCCTCCTCCTCAAAGCTGGGCCTGATTTGCAGTACACACAAACAGCAGGCTGAGCCCTGGCACGGCGGTGACAGGGTGACACTTCCCCTCACATTACGCAGCCTGAGCTGACTGAGGGGCTTAACAGGTAGTGTGGCATCGCAGACGTACATTTTACAGGAGAGAAAGAGAAAGATCCGTGTGACTCTCCCCCTGCACATGTAGCCCTCCTCGTATCGCCGCCGCCGCTTTGCATTTCTGACTCCGGCTCGAGCCGATCTGGTTCCCGCGCTGATGTTATTCCTGCTCCCCAGATGGCGTGTTCAGGCTTCTTGGGTAATTTGTGTGAAATGAGAGCCGTGACATCTTAGGTGGGTTGCCCTACTGTAGGGCCTCCGCTAAAGCAAGTGAGGGAATGTTGTTTTCTGGTCGGAACGATGTTGGAAGGCGCAGTGTGTAATGTTTGGTGACATCTGCTGGTGAGGTTGTATCCATCGCCTCACCCCTCCCAGTGGAGCATGCAGGAGAATGGATGACAGCCTTCAGTTGTCAGGAAAGCTCAAAAGACGTTTAGTGTACGCTCACTCTGGGTTACTGTAAAAACATGGCCGCCCCCATAGGGTGGACCCCGCTCCTGGTGTAAATACACATAAAATACCTAATTACAGGGTCATGTAAAAAGCATAGCACTAGCATGTAGCAAGTCATACATTGGGCGAATCATACATTAGTAAAAATGTCTCCAGAATTGTTTTGTAATTCTAGAGGTGATCGAAATTGGCCGAAATCGTACACAGTGTGAAGATAGATACGATCGGAGCATGTGCTTTATACGCATTTCTTTTCTTTATTCTTATTTCCTCCAGGAGTCAGTCCCAGCTGAGTACAGTACTTTAGATCAGACGCCAGCATCAGTGTGACAGGTGCTCACATCTCCCACAGCCACTGAACAAAGCTATAAGATCAATTGGCGCAGGTCCCTGCATGCGCTACCCATTAGCTTGATGGCTGTAAGTGATACTGTCAAGCGCTACAGCTAATTATTTACCTTTTGTTCGTCTTTGTCTAAACGCATTGGGAGACACTTTATGATTGATAATCCCATTGTCTGTGTTTTTTCCTTTTGTCTCCGCGTCAGCTTTTTTATTATTCATTCCATGTGGCGGCGCACCGACAGGCGTTTGTAGGGAATTCATCGTTTTAGGGAATTTACACCGCAAACCCTATGAATAAACAATCCTTTCTTTTCCTGGGTAAATTAGTTATCATCAATTTTAAATGTTGTGTTGGTTGAAGAGGAAGCAACATAAATGTATCGTGCTCAGAAAGGGTCCAACAGTGGAGATTTGAACGCGCCGACAGGAGAAAGACAGACAGTTGACAAACACGGTGCAGGTGTATTTTATCACATAGACGTCACAAATGATTTCGTATGAACAAGTCTGATGACAGGTGACAGGATTTTGACTGAGGGGATTAACTTAACACTAAAACTCTAGATCTAAAAGAAAGAAAAATCTGCATCTATCTTTTCTGGTCAATCATTTAAGTAAATAAAAAAAGGTTCATGGATATTAGATAAAAATATCAAACTTGTTCAAACCTAATCGTGGTTTAGTTCATGGTGTTCTCGGCTGTTACATATCCAGCATTCACAATTTACCTTTATATACATTAAATATTAGATCAAATTAAATTAATAGACTATATATATATATATGTGTGTGTGTGTGTGTGTACAATTCCAAAAAAGCACATTCTGAAAATATTTAAAGAAATATCTTTTTACAAAACATTACGAATGACCTCCAGCATGAACAATTTGCTTGCTACTACATTTGCTTTCATTGAAAAATGTCAGTGTAATTTTTACACTTTGCAAAGTCATCTTGTGGGCGGGACTGGACCCTCTGGCGGGTCGGTTACATCAACCTTTGCTAGTATATATTTAGCTGTGTAATCTCACTTAATTAATGCCACCGGCTCCTTTCCCATCTAATGGCAACAGAGGAGATTACTTTCTGTTCCCTTTCTCTCTTGTGCTTCAAACTTATTGGAACCAGCTCTCTCACCTAAACCACATTTGAACTGGGAGTAAATATAATATCAAAAGCCAGATGTTGACAGGTGTCGGGGAGTTTTTTTTCACCAGTGGAACAACAGCTAATGACATCACGTCCCTTAATATGCCTTTATGGATTCTTATCATCCAGAGTCATTCCCTGGAAAATAGGAACATTTCAAACATGTATTAGACTTCTCAGACTATCATGTTCCTTTAAGCTCTTGCGGGTCATATGAAATGATATCTAAAGATAAGATAAGTGACATACACAATATGTCAATAGATAGATATTTCGTTTATCCTGAGAGAAATTCAAGTTTTTTGTATCTATTTATTATTTTGAAATAGATTGATAGATAGATAGATAGATAGATAGACTGTGAAAGAACAGACAAAAACAAATGCAAACATAACCTAATTGAAGACGGTGGATCTTGAAGTATAAAGAGTTTTTGATTACGACGGAGCCAACTTATTTCCCGCTGTGTCTGGTGGTTATGCTAAGCTAAGCTAACCAGCTGAACTACTCCATCCGTGGGCACAGGGATATGAGAATGATATCTGTGCCCACATCCAACTCTCTGCACAAAAGCAAACCCCCCCAAAGATTCGTTATCTCTTTATATAAGTGTAAATGACTCCATTTATCTCTCTGCTGCAGAGAAGTGAGAACCATAACTCCGGTGGATGTCACTTATTATCTCTTGATTGACGACACGTCTCCTCGTGCAACTTTGCCACAAGTCTCTTTTCAGATCAAACGCCATATTTTATGGGCCCGAACCTTCAAAGCGCCGCCCGTATCCTGTCGAGATGATGAAATGATTATGAAGCACCATGAAAGTGACATTTGGCAGATGGACTGTATTCATCTTTATCACTGCAGAGTTCCTGTACTACTTTCCTTTGATAAAACATGAAACACACCCCGCGCTCACATTCCCAGTCTGTGTGTCAAGTGTTTTAGCTTCGCTGGCCCAACACAAGAGAAGTGAAGGAGGGGAGTCAATAAAATGTTTGGTTTGTGCATGATGTCGTGGGTAAACTAAAACCGTTTGCTGTGTGTGTGTGTGTGTGTGTGTGTGTGTGTGTGTGTGTATTATCATAGATGACTGGTCATGTAAAGGGCAACTCAGTACATTTAATACAGCATTTCCGCAAAGGTGAGGAAGGCAGCTATGTCTTCACACTATCCCTTTTATATGTTCTATCTAAACCCCCTCCACCTTCCCTGGCTCGCTCTCTCTCTCTCTCTCTCTCTCTCTCTCTCTCTCTCTCTCTCTCTCTCTCTCTCTCTCTCTCTCTCTCTCTCTCTCTCTCTCCCCCTCCCTCTCTCTCCGACTCTCTCTCTCCCCTTTCGTCTTTCGTCTCTGGGAGTATGGGTGCATGTCAAGTGATTGTTGAATTGAAATATTGATGTGGAGTATCAAAGCGTGGTGTAGCACTCCTGTGTTTCCAGAACTAACCACGAAGCGCTTTGATCAGATACTCCTGTGATCTGACTTCTGAAGTTGTTAAGAGAGCTGGAAAACAAAATGCAAACAAACTTCAAGTGCTCTTGGTATTGATAAAAGTTTTCTTTGACAAGTGGAGATGCGTGCTGTCTGCCTGCGTTTGCCCAAGACCGGAGCTTTTGGGGTTTTGGTACATGCTAACGGACAAGAGATGAGGGAGTTATTGTTCTGGGGGGGTTTCAGTAATGTAAACTGTGGTAAAGGGGGAGGAACTCACAACTCAGCATCCTGCTGTGGTAGCACGGTGCTTTGACTGGATGTGCAGAAATAGTTCAATTCTCTGATTATGCTTTTTCTCATTTGATTTGATTCAGTTTGTTAGAACTTATCACTTCACTAAACGGCTAATTTACAACAACGGAGACAAAAACCTTGAATTTAATCCCTTTGTGAGATGAAAGTTACAGCTATCGTGAGAAAAAAAGAATGAATCTGAATGCATTCGTTTGGATATAGGCTGAGTGTTTTTGGAGAAAAAGGATTCAACGGTAAATAGAAAAACATATGTTATGTAAGACTGAGGCAAAGTGTAGGTGCAAGTACAATATTCAGTCAAAATCAATGTCTAGCGTTTAACATTTTTGTGAAATGATTTGCATTTTTATTGTTGGATCATTATGATATATATATATATGTATATATATATATATACATATATATAATTATTGTGCTATGTTGTCTGACTTTATGATACGTCAAACTTAGTGTTGTCATTCGATTCATATTTACAGTTTATCAGGGGCAGTTCCTCACAACAGAGGCCTCACTACAAGAACCTGGCATTTTCTAGTTCTCTATCTATCTGTGTGTGTTTGTGTGTGTGTGTGTGTGTGTGTGTGTGTGTGTGTGTGTGTGAGTGAACTTATGTATAAGTGTTTGGAAAATGGAATATTTCAAGTACATTCACTGGAGCTTCACCGCCAGCTTTGTCGATGATACCATGACATTCAACCAACCACGTAATCAACAACCCCACAGACAGAGGCGCTGTTCTACAGCAGCCGCAATGTCACGTACACCTCTCTAATGGAGGACATGAATGGAAAGGGCAGAGGTGAAGCAGGAAACCACAAAACATGGACATTAGGGTCACAGGACAGACCTTCCCCTTTCTAAATGTCCCTTCACAGCTGATGAAAAAAGCTGCACCACCTCCAGTCTCTGCAGAGGTGAAGCTGAAAGATGCCTGAGTAACGTAAACATCGATCTCTGCTGCTGCCCCCCCCCACCCCCCCTGTCAGCACCTCATCATCACTAACTCAACAGGAAACAGGACACAGACCCCTGAATGAGGTGCATCAAACTGTTGCACTGTAAAGTCCAGCTGTTGGCGTCGCGGCTCGTCCCAATGAGACCGAGTGTCATGGTAATTAGCGCCCATCTTGTCCCGTCCCGGCGGCGTGAATGGTTAAAGAGCGAGGCACTACACTTAGCAGCAGGCGCTCGCATGCTGCCGCTCTCATCCATTAGGCCGCGTTTGTCACTCGAGGGCCATTGAGTCGGCGCCGTGCTGTAAAATTGCCTTTTTGACATGGCCACCAGTACAAAGGCCGCTCTCCTCTTGTCGCTGAGTGCAGATGGTCAAGACAGCTGGGACAATTTAGTGATCTGAGGCTTTTAAACTGCCCCCCAGGCATGATAAAAAAAAACAGCTTGAGTGGCCACATGCATATTCTACGCAACCGAGCTTAAGAGTAAGATTATGTCTTCAACAAAAACAGCACTGTTTGCTTTCTACGAGAGACACAAAGAACTGGAAAGTCATCCCAGATTTGGCGATTTTGAAACATTAAAGGGGCAGTGTGAAAGACTTTAGTCATTTTTGTCACTTCTACAAATATTACAAAACTATGACAAAACAGTTTTTCCATTACTCAAGAATGTGCCTATTAATGTATATTTACATGAGGAAGGGGGGGTCCTCTTTATGGAGGCCGCCATGTTTTTTAAACATTTTTTTACAGTAGTTAAAGTGGACGAACTTAACATTTTTTGAGTTCTAATGACAACTGAAGTCTACCATAGGTTCTCCTGCATCCTCACAGGGGTGTGGGTGAGGTGATGGATACAACATGTGGCTTCCCCTCTAGAGGTCACCAAATCTTACACACTGCACCTTTAAAGTTGTGCAGATTTGGTGAAGTTGCATGTTGTATCCATCAGCTCACCCTCACCACTCTGAGCACGCAGGAGAAGCTATGGTAGCCCTCAGCGGCCATTAAAGCTCAAAAGATGTTTTATACGTCCACTCTGGGCTATTGTAAAAACATGGCGGCCCCCATGGGGTGGCCCCGCTCCTGGTGTGAATACACATAAAAAGGACTCATTTCAGGGGTTATGTAAAAATCAAGTCACACATTTGTGTGATTATACACTTGTCTGTATGTAACTGTTTTATAAAGGTATTTCTATAGATAGAAGTGACACAAATGTACAGAAACATTACACACTGCACCTTTAAAATCTAAGTAAAGAAGCCCGGTGGACCTTGAAAAACCTTTTTGGATTTTTAAAATTTTTTTCTGTCTCCTTCCAGTTTGGAAACATGCATTTGAATGTTGGGTTATTTTTGATAGTCTGTGTCAGTTATTTGAAGTCGAAGCCGCCGCCGCCACCGCCGCCGCCCCACAGTCACACAGCAGCCTGCATGGTGATGTATGACGGAGCAGACCTGATTACCAGCCATCTCACCAGCTGTTTAATGAACACAGGGACCTCTTTCTCTGGAAATGAGTTTTCCCTTGAAAACTGTGGAAGCCGTATCCAGGTCTATTTAAATGAGGTAACATGGGGAAGGTAAGCACCACCACATGAGCATTGTTTTCACAGTTCAAAGTGAGGAGAGGGTACTTTGCACTTCAAAGCCACTCATCTGGGAAGCAGTACAGTGGGGGTGGGGTGGTGTTGGGAAGGAGAGGGGACAGGAAATAAGAATCAGGGTAATTAACAACTTCTGCTCCGTAATAAAGCAGACAGGGTAAGAACTCCTGCCTGCAAGACACATTCACCGTTTCCACGGCGTCCTCCTCCTCCAGCTCTTTGCCGTTTACCGCCGTTTGCTTTTTATCTCATTGCGTGTTCACTTTAATTTGGAATTAGGGCTTTTCTTTTTTTTATCTATCAAAGCTGCTGGAGCTACATCATGATTGTTGCGTTCTGCCCGGAAAATGTGTATCATAAAACGTCAATGCATTTTTATTTTGATCACATCCACACTTGCAGTATTGATCTGGTTGTTTAGTGTATATCAGTCTTTAATGTCCTTCATTTAGGGTCACGGCTTAAAGGTACAGTGGGTACGATTTGATGGCATCTACTGGTGACATTACATATTGTATCGATCACCTCACCCTTCCTGAACATGCAGGAGAACCTATTGTGGTCATTAAAGCTCCAAAGATGTACTTATGTAAAAAAAAACAAAAAAAAACATGGCGACCCCCATAGGGAGGACCCACACCTGGTGTGAATGTACACTAAAGGGCTCATTTAATGTAAAAAGCAAGACATACATTCGTAAAAAAAACAAAACAAACAATCTGTATATAATTGTTTTGTCATTTTATTTCTACAGATAGAATACACAAAAAAATGACACAAGAAATCCTACGCACTGCACCTTTAAGATTAACAGTGTGCTTATTTCTACTTTTAGCCAACTTCTCCTCAGGGTGTGTGTATTTAAGGATCAGTGTCTGTGAAACAAGGCGCAGCAGATAAGTGAGGACCCAGGAATTTACATGAGAAGCAGGTTCCCAGCCTGGATCCAAACTCCTAACATTGTAATGGTGAACAGACCTCCAGAATGAGATTAAGCCCCAATCTGCATTTAATGGAGCACATCTGAAGTGGCCTCCACTTGAACTCCTGCAATGTGAGAGTGTCACACAGGGCAACCTATTTGACATGTCACCTACTGGTGAGAACTCCCAGGCTTTGATTGAGTTTTGATCAATTAGCTTTGAGAGGGAAAACAGGCCGGCTGCCTTCGGAGCGACCTCACACCTACGTGGCGGCCGAGCTGCCCGCCGCTGCATTAAGGACACTCCCACTTTGTCATGTGTCGCCTCAGAAAAGACTAACAATCAGAGTGTCTCCTGTCAAACTATGCAAAGCGGTTTATCCACCCGGCGCAGAGGACTTTGAAAGAGTCACGCGATCCCGGCTTCACGAAAAAAAAAAAGCGTATTTTTCAATCGTCCGTCGGTCTCGTCATTAACGACGCTGCTGCAAAGTTTGAGCATCAGACTGTTGCATTAAGTGACATTAGAAGATGCGAGGATAATGTTGTTCTGCACTATAGGGAAAGGGGAGGAATTCAGCATCAAACATCAGTTATTATTAAGTCACCTGAAAAACTCGGGGCAATGAATGAGTCATTTTTTTGAAGTCTATGTGTTCGATATACAAATCATGTCAATGTTAATGATTACATGTGCGATCATGCTGCACACATCTGTACATGATTTCTACAGTTTCTGTATAAAATTCATATTTTATTTATTCATAGAACTACAGTTATTGAGGTCATTTCTGGTCATTGATTTCTACACCTGCATATATTTTGCATTTATACATTTTTTATAGCTTTACATTACCAGTACCTTCAACTTATTCTACACTATCCACAGTATACCTCTACAGTGTATGTGTCTCTTTGAGAAACATATAATATCACATAATATATAATAAGAATTGTAATGATGTTTTTCCTCTCCATTGTCACCCAGAGTGTTTTGTAGCTGTGGAAACTTTGGAGTTGTGAAATATCTCAACCTTACGGTGTTGAAGAGTGTTAGGATGGAATGTGCTGCAAATTGGATTGTTTTTTTATCTGTAAAACACACATTTGGTGAACACTGTTGAATTCTCTCCCCAGCTTTCGAATTCCACATATTCTTACATATGCACACGATGCCACAAATAAAAACTCTATTTATTTACTATCTATCTTTACTTGAATCCGAACCCTCAGTGGACTTGAAGCATAATGCAAATACTCCAGAGTGTTTTCCATGAAGCCGGCGAAACTAATCTTAGACATTTCAACAAACCCAGCACTTTGTTATTGTGCGAGTTCCCTGCCACAATAAATATGAACTCCATGGTTTTTGATTTAGCATTTCTGAGTGTGTGTGACCTTATTTAAAAACAAAGGTGTGTGTGTGTGTGTGGGGGGGGGGTCCCCTGGTGTTTGGCAGTGACAGAGTAAAATGACATCTTCCACAGGACTTTCTGCATCTTCATCCTTTCCTGTGAGCAGAACAGAGGGAGGAGGAGCCGCATGTTGGGGGTCAGCGTTTGCTTGAGATTGAGTGAAATTATGAGTGGCCCACCCCCCTCACCTAACACCCCCCCCCTCCCCTCCTCCTCCTCCTCCTCCTCCTCCCCCTCCCTCCCTCCCTCCCTCCCGTCACATCTCTCAATTGACTGGCTCTCTCCTTCATCAGAGCGGAGACCCCGTTGAGAGGGATCTTTCCTCTCGTATAAAGAGAAGATGCGGCTCGGGGCGCATGTGAGATGATCGCGGGGATTTTATTGCGCACTTCTCTCCTCAACTTCAACCCATCCCGATCTGGATCTGCCGTGGCACACACACACATACACACACATACACACACACACTCACACACACACACACATTCACTCAGAAGGACTGCGGACGCGTTCATTCTAAATGACGGTGGATTTTCTCCATGAATCAAAGTGATCCATGATCTGAATGTGAGCTCCTTGTGGTTCGTGCCGCGCGCTGCTGATCTGTGGCCGAGACTTTGTGCGTCGCCGGTGTCTGGAGCAGAGGACCGATGGCTGCGCTGACGATACAGAGGACTGACAACTTTTTGCACACATTCCTGCAGGTTTGTTGCACATTGAGCCGTTGTTGTTGTTGTTGTTGTTGTTTTTTTACGCAGTGCATTTAAGTGTCGTTCAGCCCTGTTCCCTGTTTCGTGCGTCAATCTCCACTCGCCGTGCGTAAAGGTGGAAAACATATAACGTCTGATCGGACGACCCTTCAATTTATTTTGGGACTTAGTTCATTTGAATATACGGGCATATGTCATGTTTTTTTTCTTCATCATTTATTCATAAAGACGTTGTTCCCCCCACTGTGCCACGCGGAAGAAAGTGTGAGTTTGAACCTGTTTGTGAAAGTTCAAGTCGTGGCATGTAAACCTGATTCTTTGTGCTGATTCCCTTTAGGACCGGACGCCCAGCTCCTCCCCAGAAGGGGCCCCCAACGCCCTCTCCTTCCTGGCCACCACCTGTAGCCAGGCCTGGCAGGTGGGGGGCACCATGGGCTCGGACGGCTCCCACCAGTTCCCCTACGAGGGCACCACCGTCAGCTCCACGTCGGGGATGTTCCAGCTGTGGAGCAACGACATGACGCCCAGCTCCGCCCTCAGCTCCCACCAGATGACCTTCACGGTCCCGAAGGTGCAGTTCCCCGGACACATGCAGTCCGGCCTGGGCCACCACCACCACCATCACCACCACCACCACCACCCCCATCACCACGAGCTGCCTCTCACCCCTCCGGCCGAGCCCCCGTCGTCCTACTCGTTCGAACTGTCCCCGGTCAAAGTGCTGTCCTCGCAGCCGCAGGCCGGCGGCCCCTACTACCCCCAGCACGGCTCGGTGGCACAGAACTTCCCCAGCTTCCTCCAGAACTCCTCGGCCAGGCACCACTTGCCTGGGGGCCACGTGGAGGAAGGGCAGCAGTGGTGGAGCCTGCCCCAGACCAACGGCGGCCCCTCCAACCACCCCTTCTCCCTGGGCAGGCAGCTGGTGCTGGGCCACCAGCCGCAGATCGCCGCCCTCCTCCAGGGCACCTCCAAGGGGCTGCTGAGCTCCACGCGCCGCTGCCGCCGCTGCAAGTGCCCCAACTGCCAGGCGAGCGGCGGCGGCGGCGGCGGCGGCGGCGGCGTCGGGCTGGAGTTCGGCAAGAAGAGACTGCACATCTGCCACATCCCCGAGTGCGGCAAGGTGTACAAGAAGACGTCCCACCTGAAGGCGCACCTGCGCTGGCACGCGGGCGAGAGGCCCTTCATCTGCAACTGGCTCTTCTGCGGGAAGAGCTTCACCCGCTCCGACGAGCTGCAGCGGCACCTGCGCACGCACACGGGCGAGAAGCGCTTCGGCTGCCAGCAGTGCGGCAAGCGCTTCATGCGGAGCGACCACCTGTCCAAGCACGTGAAGACGCACCAGAGCCGGAAGAGCCGCTGCGCGCAGCCCGCGCAGGGCGCAGAGCCGCTGCTCACCAACATCAAGAGGGAGTGACCCCGCAAGCGGCGGCTCCGCCACTCACTCGGCCACCGTCACCGCCACAGTCACCACCTCCACCTCCACCACCTCCACCTCCACCTCCACCACCTCCGACTCTCTCTCTCTGCTGCTGCCACAGCTCTGCACTAAGGGGGGTAAGCACCCAGCTGCTCCCTGCTGTCTGCAGCCAGACTTCCAGTAGAATCATACAGATTTATTTAAAGACACAATTCAATGAGGGGGGGAGGAAAAGAAGAAGAAAAAAAAAAAGTCAAAGTGTGCAAGACCTCACTCTTCAGTGACATTGTGATTGTTCTGTTTGTACTTTTTCATGAAGCCACACCAACACATTCCTCTGGATCTACTCCCACTGGATCCACGCCGGCTTCATGCCTTCACAATGTCCAGTGTGGGCGATGATGTACATATTGTATTCTCTGATGTGAGGGGAGAAGGAAAATATTATATTTTGTCCCATGTTCAAAAATAATTCTTTGCCTTAGTACAGTAAAGAGTTTGCTGTATAGAAATGACGATTCCTGCTCAGAGAGCTCAACTGACTGTGTCACTGTTCGGTTTTTATTCCAAGACAATCCAAGTTATTCTGATTCTGATTTGTCTTCTTCAAGGTGAAGTGCTTTTTAAAAATGTTATTCAAACCTGTGAGTGTTTGCTCCACTGATCGTCTCCAGCAGTGTCGATGAAGGTGTCACTCTGGATTGTAGCAAAAAAATGTAAAGAAGAAACAACCTTTTTGTAAAATATGTATAAATATGATTATTGATTTTATCGGGGTCATGGCCGCATGTACACTTTAATAAACACTGTTGTTGCTGAAACAATGTCACTTCTTCTAATGATGTTATTGCTCTTTCGTCTTCACGACCGGCCGTTTACCAAACTCTGCCACTGCCGGTGAGAGTTCGGCCAATTTGTGTCACTCCTGTCCGGAGAATAACAAAACAATTATATACAGACTTTTAAAAAACAAATGTATAATCACTTCATTGTATGACTTGCTTTTTGCATTTCCCTTAACGAAGCCCTTTAATGTAGACTCCCATCAGGAGGGTGTCCTCCCGATGGGGGCAGCCATGTTTTTTTTTACAGTAGCCCAGAGTGGGCGCACTAAATGTATTTTGAGCTTAAATCAAACGACAACGCGGGGCCTCCGTTCGCTTCCCCTGCGTGCTCGGATGGGAAGGCTGAGGCGCCGGCAACTTCACCTGCAGTTGTCACCGAAATCGTACACCCTGCGCCTTTAATGTCTCCCCAGCTGATCCAGTAAGTGTGGGATTGTTTTCGGAGCGGCCCTCGGGGGGCTCCTGGAAGAGCTAACATCTGATCTAAAGCCTGCTGTTTGCTGTGCTGCAGGTGTGAGGTGGAGAAGCTCTGAAGAAAGAATCTCCTAACACTGTGCGCAGGGCCCTTCAAAGGTCTTCACACCTCCGAGTAAATACCCATCCCATTGTCGGGGCTGGTTTGTCTCGCCTGCCCCAATCAAGTTCACAGTCGTGTGGCCTTTAATGGCTGTTTTCTTTCTCTCAGTGGAGAGGACGGAGTCAACAGATGCAACAGAGGCCTGCTGGAGAGGAATTCCCTGTGAATGGGACCCCTGATGCTCAGACCCCCTCGGTGGTGACAGGAACTCCCTTTGATTTTGCACCCTTGTGAAAGTTAATACACGCCCCCCCCCCCAAACCCCAACCCCCGCCCCCAGCCCCCCCGCGGCCTCCATATATCACAGCTGTGTTACGATGAGCCCAGTTTTACAGCCCAGAATGGGTCTTTATTCGAGGGGCCAGTCAACCAGATGTCTGCTCATCCAGGGGTTTCTTCTCTTTGTTTTGAATCCTGTTTGAACTTTCTCCAAGGGGAAGGGGAGGGAGGGGGAGGGGGGAGGGAGGGGGAGGAGCGAGTCAAAACTCTGCCAATGTCTTTGTCAGGGGTCCCACAGTGGAGTCCATGGCTAAATAACACTTCCATTAAAGGTGCAGTGTGTACGATTTCATCACCTCACCCCCCGCCCTTCCGAGCAGGCAGGAGAACCTCCGGACTTATATTGTCATTCAAACTCAGAAGTTGTTGTTGATGTTTAGTACGTCCACTCCGGGCTAGGTGATGGATACAACACGCAACTTCACCTCTAGAGGTCACCAAATCGTACACACTGCACCTTTAAGGTCAAACACAGGGAGGTTAAAAAGCGCGACGGCAGATTGTCTTGGTTTTGGACCGAGCCACAGAGGAGGAGAGAAGTTTAAGCAAAAAAAGACACTTTTATTTGATATGATACAACAGTTTCTACTCAAACACGGTGTTGACCAACCGTCTCCTGGTTCTCTACATCCTTCATTTGGGTTCTCTGTAAAGTGGTATTCCTTTAGTGTCACATGCAGAGCTGCCTGATCAGTCATTCCCATGGAAACACACCATCAGCTGCATATTCTGTGATGCCTATGGTCTCGAAGCCTTTTCGGGCAACTTCGAGAAATCTACCGTCGCTATATTTTGCTAAACAGATTATCAAGCAACATTACTGTCAGCACTGAAACACGAGGCCTATCGATCTTTGGTGCAGCTGTATGGTCCAACTCAACTGGAATTGAAAGCCTTCTGGGGACCTCTGCTGGCCACAAAGGAGAACTGACAGGTTTAGTCCCCTTCATGAACCTCTCCCCTCAGTCCAGATAGGCAAAGATATATCTACAACTGTTTTCATGGCAAATTGAACTATCAAAGAAAAGCATGATTGGTGAGCTGTGTTATTTGTTTGGCACGGTTGAGTAAGAGGTTGCATGCAGGTCCGTCAGCATCACTCTATTTATCCAGCAACACGCCATCCTTCATTTCAACCGACGGGAGTGGAAACACCTCTCGGCAAACGCCGAGTCATCCTTCAGTGGAAATGTAGGTTTGCGTTCATGGTCTGCAAAGCACAGTATGTGACCCATGAGGGCAAAGGTTAACAGAGGTTATAGAAACCGGTGCACAGCCTTGAAATGACAACAGAGGCAAATTGTATGAAGCCACAGCTTTTTTTGTTTCTTTTTTTTTTTTTAAAGGTTCAGTGTGTAGGATTCAGTGACATCAACTGGTCAGTTTGTGTGTTGCAGCTGAATATGCTTCGCCTCTCTTACCAGAACGCGCAGAGGAACAAATAAAAGGCCTCCGTTCAAATCAAAACTCATAGAAAGTTTGTCCATTTTGGACTACCGTTACAAAACATGGCCTCCATAGAGCGAACCCAGACGTAAATATATAAAGGGCTAATTTGAGGTTAAAGGTGCAGTGTGTAAGATTTGGTGACATCTAGTGGTGAAGTTGCATGTTGTATCCATCACCTCACCCTCACTCTTCTGAGCGTGCAGGAGAACCTATGGTCTTCTCATGTAAATAAACATTAAAGGGCTCATTTAAGGGTCATGAACAAAAATAATACATTTAAGTTTTATGAATTCATGAAAATGTCAGTATCTCATTATTTTGTAATAATTTTAGCAGTGACAAAAATGACCAAAACTCTTACACACTGCACCTTTAAATAAACTACAATAATGTGTATTTAGGCCACGATACAGTCATGAAAACATCCTGGGTGTTTCATCTCCAGCAAAAGATCCACGTCAGCCAAATCTTACACACTGGACCTTTAAGGATCCACTGAAGAGAAGCATGTGTGTCATGTTGGAGATGCAGCTTACAGCACTTTGGGGTCGGCACAGCAGTCCCTTTGAAGTGGCCTCTGCAGCAACTCCTGTGGAGTTTGCCAGGAGAGCAAGAAGTATCCTGAAGTGACGTCATACCCACGCAGAACCTCCAGGGGGCTCCCTCACGCCTTTTCTTTTTTTTCTTTCTTTTTTTTTGTCCAGATCAAAAGGAGGGGCCTGGTCAAACAGAATAGGAGAGCAAAGGGGCCCTCCACACAGAAGAAGTTCTACCAGAAGAAACTCGAGCGAGCCAAGTCCCCATGGCGTCAAGTGTTCGGCTTTTCCCGTTTCTATCGACATAAACAGCAAACTCAGTCGTCAGCAGGGGAATGACAAAGTAGATTCATGTAGATGGACTTGTCTTCACCAGAGGGCGACACCAAAACAAAAGGAGACAAGAAAAGTTTTACCAGAGTACAAGAAGAGACACCAGCGCTCCGAGCTCACTCTCTCTCTCTCTCTCACACACACACACACACACACACACACACACGCGCCCAGGCACACGTAACTCCAGTGACCTCCCCGCATAGGAATGGATAATTCTTCATCAAACACATCCCCGGGCCCTTTCGCACACACAGAAGATCAGAGGATACAAACTCTCCACAAAAAAAAAATAAAATAGTAAAAAGCAGAAATTGTCATAACACTGGGAGTTTCCTTTTCCCCTCTGAGCCCGGTAACATCCATCCCACCGGCGGCGGCGGTGTAGACTGAAGGAGGCCGTCACCAAGCTCGCGGTGGCTCTGGACAAACAGGAGTCCTTTAATAGATGCAGCCCAGAATTCCTTCATTCCATCCTTCATCTTCTCCACACATCACTGGAGATCCAGAAAAAGGTCCAGCCCGGAATAAACGAACAGTAGACACGCCTTCTTCTTCTTCTTCTCTGCCGTAGCTTTAGCTGCTGTCCTCCTCCTGACCTACAGGGGGCAGTGTGAGAGTTCATAGGTCATCCTCCGCTAACTGGGCCAGGTTACTGGGGCGTCGTCCAGCGGAGAGACCCGAGAGTGGACCCTGGCACCCGGAGTCCCCGGGCTGACCCCTTCGAGAGGCCTCTCCTGCTCTCTGCTGGGAGAGAGAGAAGGAGAGAGAGAGAGAGAGAGAGGGAGAGAGAGAGAGAGAGAGAGAGAGGGAACATTCATCACACGGTGGAACCCAGCAAGCACGGCCAATCATTTTTCGCCAGCCCTCTCCTTTCCTGCTCCGAACTTCGCGTCCCAACATTCAAAACGGGAACATCTGCGTTCTTTCTTAATTTTCACAGCGTTGGCGCGTTGGCCGAGGTTCCATCTATTCAAACCCAGCACAACAAGAAGGGGAAACGATTATCTGCCCTCGATAAGCATCTCCCTCTGACTTCCTCCTCTGGCTCGGGCTCCTTCCTGTTTGTGATGCACCAGGCCTTTTCCAAACGGAGTAAACAGAGAGACGAGGTGGAGAACAACAAACGCTGGCTCCGTGTCCAGAGGGACATGACGACGCAGCGATTCAGAAAGTAAAATGTTTCCCAATATTCAGTTGTCTTGAAAAAGAAAAGAGGCAGCTGTGGCTGTCCTCAGATCAGAAGGTCGGTGGTTCGATTCCGGCCCCCCCACCCCACCCCACCCCATTCAGTATTCTCAAGAGTCCCTAGGCAAGACACTGAACCCCACATTGTCCCATAGATACCACAGGGCAAATAGATGCACAGTCTGAAAGTTTGTGTGACTGGGTGAATGGAAACTGTTACTGAAAAATACTTTGAGAGGTTTTCAAGACTTGATAAAGCTCCATATAAATACAGACCATAAATACAGAGAATCAAACTAAATGAAATGAAATCAAAGAGAATTAAACCAAATAAAATAAGAGGAAAATGTCCATCAGAAATGTCTACAATTCTACTAATTCCTTTTATTTCCAAGAGGGGGAGAAATAATTCTTCTTTTGACACATCATCGTCGCTGTGTCTGTGTGTGTGTGTGTAAATAAATGGCTGTGATTTGTAGAAGTCTTTGATCTTTTAATTAAAATGAATGAGTGCAGTGGAATTATTGCTCGACGTTTTACAATGGCCCATTACTCCCCCAGTGCTTTGCCTCCTGTGGCTTGGTTTGTCATTAATTTCCAGAGAGCTGCTGCCGTTGAATAATGACTGTTTGACAAGAACAATGTTTCACTCGGTGGAGAAAAAAAAGTTGTGTGTCAACTGCGGCCGAGCGGCAGTGATAAAGATCGGAGATGTAAATTCATCACCTGTGAACTCTGCATGGAGGGAGTGTACAGCCCGTTTGACACGGCTTGGAAGTTTGGCGGCTCAGCGAAGCCCAGCTGGACGTGCGAGAGGGAGACAGCGAGGGAGTCAGCAGGGCTCGGCGGGACCACAGGGGACTGTGGAGGCAAACGGCAGCGAGTAACCATTTCAATCATTTCATTGAAAGGAGCAGTGTGCGAGACTTCGGTCATTTTATGTCATGTCTGAAAAAAGGACAAAAATACGATATACTGCCATTTTCAGGAATTTATAATCATCGAACTGTGTTATTTTTTTAATCCATGATCCTTAAATGATCCCATCAATGTATATTTACATGTTTACAGTGGCCCAGAGTGGACATACTAAAACATTTTTAGTGACCACTGAAGTCTACCAGAGGTTCTCATGCATGCAACTTCACTTTAGATGTTACCAAATCTTACACGCTGCCCCTTTAAGTGTCATTTGCTCTCCGCAAAAATGTGTCCAAAAAAGATCAGTGTGTTAATATTAATATTATTACCGAGAGGTAAAGCAGGTTTACCTGCAGTTATTCTTTGTATGTTCATAGATGTGATTGAATAAAATATTTAGCTTTGGAATAAAATTGTGTTGTATAGCAAAGCCAGATCAAAAAAACACGTATTTATATTAATAACCACCTCAAGGTAATGTTTAATATCAAGTTTCTTGGTGATTGTCCCTCATTTGAACATTATTCAAGCTAAAATTTCGTTAGTATTATGGCTCATTATTGCCTATTTGGAATTTAAAACAAAATTCAAAGACTACGAAAAGACTACATTTTCAGATTTTTCATGAAGGCACCGGTGATGCCTTAACACAATTACAGAGTTCAATTTGCTTTAAATACTCAGTGACCTTTGGCTGTTACAGTGTTGCGGTGGAAGGTAACTCCAATGTGTGTGTAAGAGTGAGAGAGAGAGAGAGAGAGAGAGAGAGAGAGAGAAACTCACTGAGTACGTCTCATTGGAGCCTTGGCCCGGGCCTTGGCTGGGCAGGTAGAGGGCGGGCAGGGCGGCGTGGTG
>JAFBJT010017311.1:36862-49742 GCA_016785325.1 Chascanopsetta lugubris | reverse complement strand
TTTTAGAGATTTATTGGGAAAGACATAATGAAATTGAACATACAGTAGCACAATAGCAGCATATATATATATATATATATATATATATATATATATATATCAATACTTACACTGGATCAACATACCTAGAATAATGGGACGTGGAGCAAATCACCTGAAATACATTTGTCTGATTTCCAATATGAATTGAGTGGCAGAGTCACCAGTCGGATTTGTTCTGTAAAACTGTGAGGAAAGTTTAGAGATATCATCCTGAGGATGTGTGAGGAGATTGAATATTAAAAATCCGTGACTACGTTTCCTCTCAGAGTCTAAATCTGCAGATCTCCTGATGCCTTCACGCATCATCTCTGTGAAATTTAATTTCTGATGTTGATGTTACTAATCAACAAGTGCGTTACTGTAAATGAGGAAATCAGATATATCCCATGTGATGTCTTTGATAAAAAAATCACATCCTTTAATCATTTCTACGGTTGTGAAAATGGACAGCGCACACACATTTTTGAGTACAACACTAACACCGAGCAGACAAGTCATGAAAAGTCAAAGTGTAGATCTGAGGAGTGATCGACATAACAAGCCTTTGAAGAACATTTTGAGTTAAAATACCGATTTGAATGACTAACGTCGTAATATCATCAAACAAAACCCTGAGATTTTATTCACACGTGAACATTAAGAATTCTCAGGAAGTAAAAGCATCTGATTCTCTTGAAAAGTAACTTCAAGCTCAGTGCTCTGCTTTTTCATCGTCCTCTTTTCTCTGATGTGGAATCATCTGTATGTGGTGCCCCTTGTCTGACATGGTTCATCTGTCTACTGATTTCTATAAAATGATGATAAGCATATTGATACTTTTGATTGGCCCTCCCCTCCTCTCTGTCTTCACCTGGATGTTAACAGGTGTAGTGATCTGAACATCCATCACCTCGAGGACAGAGCGGCGCTTAAACCCACAGGAAGCTGATTGTAAGAGGTCAACGCATTTCACCATGTGAGTCCTGCTCTGGAATCCTCCACAGTTCCTGTTCAGATACAGAAGCTGATGTTTGCCAAAGAGAAGAATCTCCACACTGAGTCAAAGGAGCATTTGGCAGAAGATCCCGAGTGAAGAAGCTTTTCATTCTCATTTCCTCTCCTCCCACCCGTTGGCTGGAATCTTACTCGTGCTCTCTTTAGTCCATTTCCAGCCTAATTGAAACCAAATATGATTTCAGAGCATTTCCCATTTGCTTCACACTAAAAGCTCCTCATGTTTGCACATTTCATATCATCATCATCATCATATCTGCACAATCGACTTTGTACCCACTCACCACAAACGAATCATTCTGCGCACTAAAGAAACTAACTGAATAAAACAATGAGCCGAGAGGAGAAACGTCCTCTTTGGACGTAAACACGCTGCCGTGACTCTGCTCCGTCTTTTGCGTCGGCTCTTTTCTAAAGAGTCAAACTTCAGTTGTGCTCCTTCAGCCGCGCATATGTGATCTATACTTCAGAATGATGAACATTTCAACAACATGTATTGAAAATGAAATGTGTGTAACGTGTGATACAGTCATACACACACATGTACATGTACATGCCTGCACATGCTGACATGTCCACTCACTGTCCATAAGGTTCAGTGAGAATAACCCAACATGCCTGGAGGCAGTTTTTCTGTGATCTAACAATCCTTCAATATTCATACGCATGGAAGCTCGTTCACTGCTCTGCTCGCTCATCAAGACTTCTTAAAGGTGCAGTGTGTAGAACTTTGTGAGCTTTGCAAAGGTAACTGGAATTCAACCTGTAGAGCAAAGACACTCGACCTCACCCTCCTCATCCTCCAAGCCTGTAGAAGCCGTAGAAACTCAGAAGGTGATTGGTTTGTCCATTCTGGGCTTCGGTTATGGTGGCGCAGCACGTTGGCTCTGCTGAAAGGATGTGATCATACGAGGAGCTTATTCCAGGATTGGACAATGATTCTTCTACAGCAGCGTCATGAGAAGACAGATGGTTCTAGAGGTCAAACACATGATTGTATTATTAGATGGAATGACAGGAACCAACAGGAAATGGAAGCATTACAAGATAAAAGCATCTTAAGGTCTGTCCAAGGATTCTGAAAACAAGAATTCATACATTCATCTCAATATACTCTCATAAAAAAACATCAGCACATCTATTTTATGAAAATGTCACTGACAAACAAAATATATCCATTGTATATTTGCATTTGACTGACGACTAACTCGTACCTCTGCATCGATATGTAAAGTGTTTATTCAGAAAGGTTCTAAATTCCTATCGGGCTGAGGCGTTAGAGGAGCTGTCCACTGACCAGAGGGTTGCTGGTTTGGTTCCTGCTTCCACTCTGTGTGCTGAGGGGTCCTTGGCAATGTACTGAAACTGCAACATGCATCAAAACTGCTTATGTAATTGTATATGTCGACAAACTAAAGTCACACAATTATGTTACGTGAAGAGAATTTGAATCTGAATTCAAAACTTTACATATAAATTGTTGCTCTTCATCCACTGCATCTAAAACTGTCTGCGCTCCATTTCTGTGGAATCCATGAGATGCTCAGGGACATGGTTCCAGTGGAGATCTAGTGGAGATCCACGGGAGGAAGAGGAGGGGGAGGAGGTGGAGACTCACACTGGGAAACCAAAAACCATGGAAACATAACCACATGGGGCGATGGAGCGCCATGGAAACTAATCCATGTGGCGCCGCCCAGATTTCAGCTGGGTTTAGACGTTTTGCAGCCAGGCACGGTGAGATTCCCCCGAGGAGCTGAGACAGAACAACGATCTGTACCTTTCATCACCGACCGCATCGTCTCCGCACAGCTGATACATGCTCTGAATATCAGCCACCGGGGAACAGTTTCGTATTTGCGAGTCTTTTCCAAGTGTCATCGGAGCCAATTGTTGTTCCTTCATCCCCACGAAGAGGAGGGAGGAAGGGAACATGAAGGGAATGTGAGATGAGCCTGCGCGTCTTTGATGCAGCGCTGAGGAAGAAGAGTTCATACAGAAACCTGTTTACTGAACACAAGGAAATGAAGTCCAACACCTTCAAGGAGGAACTCACTTCTGCAGCCCAGTGCGTGGTTCCACGACCTGCACTCTCACTCAGATTATTCTGGGATGGCCCGGGTTTGTCTGTGTCGGTGTAACAGACTGGAGCGATGCCATGTGTGAGATCTCAGAGCCTCTGCTTCCGCTCGCTGCCAAGACCGTGCGTGGGCTCAGCCTGCAAATAGAAGCTTATTCATAGAGTGGATCAAATCGCTGATAACAGCAGCTCTGCACAGTTGATATGAAGTCTCCCTTCATAAGATCGAAAACTGAAGTCATTGTATTAAATACTTTAGATCAAAGTTTCAAAGAGTCAGCTGCAGGGTTCGGGTTCGGCCACAGCAGAACCATGTTGTACCGTATCATTGTCAAATCTCTCAGTTTCTACATTCAAATTGTTGCTTTCGTGCATCTGTGAGTCGTGAACCTGTCGGATCCTGAATCTCTGTGTTTGACAGATGTGAAAAGCAGAGATGTTCTGGCCTGCGGGCCTCGTCCGGTCCGCGCTGTTCTTCAGTGTGGAGTCCAGTTCCAGCTCACCTAAGGCCAGGAACGTTTTGGCCAGAATATGCAGACGGGACGCACAGACGAGCGCGCTCGTTCACGTGAACACTCTCTCACCAGCGTACTGAGAGAGTGTACCCCCCCCCCCCCGTCAACACTGCGCCGCCGCGGGCACCCCACCCCCACCCACTCAACACTACTGTGCAGAATGTCCCATTATTGTCCTGACACACGTTTCATGTCGACTGATTATCAGATAATCATGTTGTTTCTTGATGGGATGGTGTTTGGAGTCATTGTTACTTCAGATGATACGTAAATAAATAGCCCATAAGATCTTTTTAATCATTTCAGGGTTTATTATAGCGCGAAAGAGTTCAGGTGTAAAAACATAAAAGACCTGAGTCCTTCGTAGAAAATGATGATAGAAATAAAATGATTACCTTTGAAACAGGAGTAAACCTGAACTTTGTGTCATATCTCAACGATGGTGTGAAAGTTGAACTCAGCAACTGTGATATTTCTTAAATGAATCTTTGCGATTGGCCGATTCTTCACGGTAACGAAGCATCAAATATTTCCAGTTTCACTTTAAAGCTTACGACTTAGTTTATATTGTTCGTAAGAGTCTTTGAGAGCAGACGTCACATCTCACCTCATCCACTGTCTGACTCTGACACGTCTGTGAGGACTTCATCTTTAAAGCCTCGTGATCATCCTTGGCTGTGATTTGTAGATGAATGTCATCAGAGTGAATGAAAGGACTGAATGCAGCAGCAGCGGGAGCAGCAGCAGCACAATAACAGAATGGCATGTCCTTGGTGTTGCCTGACAACCGGAGCCATTTGTGCTAATTGAATCTCTTTTCATGGATGAACCTCGAGGCTTCTGTGGATCTCTCTGCCAAACATGTCAAGGTATGCAGGTCTGACTGCCTCGCTCTGAAAGAACTCATTCCTCTGCACTTATTTATGAAACTAATGTTTGAATGCTTTTATAATCAGCTCTCAGCGGAGGGAAAGGGAAACCTGGCGCTGAAGAAACCTTGAAGCTTTATAATTAAATAAAGAGGGTAACGTCAATAAGCTCCCACATTCACTTCATATTCAAAACGTCCTTTTACACTCGTAGTGATAATAAGGGTATAAAGTAGTTTCTCTCTCTCTCCCTCTCGCTCTCTCTCTCCCTTTGCCGCAGTGGCAGGGAACTAAATGAAAACTTTCAGAAGTAGAGTTGGTTCTCAGTATTTCTTCTTCTGGTGTCCTTGTCCTGTGAGAGTTGGAGCTGGTTTGAAAACTGTTTGTCTGCGTTCAGACACTTTGATGTTTGAGCAGCTTGTGCTTCAGCTCACGCTCTGAGTTTGCATTTACTTTTCTCTTCTTCTTCTCTCCTCCGAAATCTGCTCTCACTTTACTGCCAACTTGTGGACTTGTGGATATTCCCTGAAAATATGTGGACGACTTGCTCAGGACTTGATGTAATGATTTTAAAATCATGATGAGTTCCTCACCCCTGAATCATTTGGGATTCAGTTCTCTCTCACAAGCCACATGAGAAACCCAGATTGTTATCGGGGCCAAACAACATAACTTTATAATCATTCATCATCAAATGTGTGTCAGGAAAATAATTTAACATTCTTTCCCAAGAAATGAAAACATGTAATATTTGAAAATGATGGAATTTTGTTTTGTAGACAGTTCCAGTCCGTGGATAAATTGGGGGTCGTTTTCTGTGGGACTTTTATTTTGAAAGCTAAGAATGGGAGGGGCTTGATTGGTCTCCATCCTCACATGTAAACATGACGCATGACAGAATCACACACACAGGAGACAGAAGCATTTCAAAATAAAAGAAGAACATTTTTCGAGCTTCATGTATGAAACAGCGCAGTGGTTCACTCCTTGGGCCACATCGCATGCCCCGCCCAAGTCTGCGAAACTGCAGACTCATGATATTTGGGGGCGAATCCCTTTAACCCTCCATTTACTCTGAGCCCACTTATCCTGAGCAGACAAGGGCGAGGGGGCAAACCCAGCATGAGAAGAGGGAGAGAGGGGCAATCCCAGCGTGAGAGGTGCAGGGGAGGGGCAGACAGCAGCCGCCACTCCATGACTGCATCGGATCCGGTTTCGGGACATTCCCCAGCTGATCTATACATCTGCTGTCATGTGGTTTATAGAGGATATCATATTCATACTCTACTTTCACACTGAGGAATGATCCTGTCCGTCCACTCTGTACAAACAAATACTTCAAAGGTGTCACAATACGGAACAAAGACATTAGGAAATGCTCATCTGCAATAGTCACCAAACATCAGTATAATGATGCGTGATCCTTTTTTCTACTCCATAAAAACAAATGTTTCAGTTCAACTAAAAATATTAAGCTCAGTCAATGAGTAGAAAAATGAAGTTATCATCCAATTTCATGAATCATGAGTTTTGTTTCAAACCAATCAACAAGGAGTTACAACTGCTTACATTACGTTGATGTCACATTATTGTTTGAATAATAAAAGTTTAGAAGATTCATCTAAATCAATGACTCCATTTAAAAATAATCTACAAATAACTAATGGCCCTAATTATGGATTTGATTGAGACTTTTTTTCTATTTTGCATTTGAACACAAACAACAAGTGGTTCCTGATTTGGTGAATCTTGCTATTTTCTCTCTTTTTTGATTATTTACATTTTTATACGATTTATGAATAAAGTGCTGAAGTGAGTCTTCAGGTCGAGCGTTAAATCCCTTTTTACAGCTGGTGTTCGAACCCCGGTATCATCCATCGTGCCGCAAGTACAAAATAGATTTTCATTTTCAGGATACTTTAACTCTCGTTTTATGGATTGATGCTCTTTAGTTCTTTTTGTAACTGTGTTTTTGCTCAGAGATTTAATGATCAGATTAAAATGTAAAATGTTCTTCTTAATGTGTCTGCACCTGAAGCAGGATTTATTCTTCATCCTGTATCTGAAGAAAAGATCATCCAAAGTCGACCCTGGGTGTGTCAGAAATCAATGTGGATTCTGGTCCTGGCTCCGGCGCTCGGTGAGCAGGTTCACTCCACCGCGCTGTTCATCCGTACGCAGAGGTGACTCCACCCAACAGTTGTGATGTGGGAAGGAATCAAACCTGTGGCTTTGCTGTCTGCATGTAGAAGCACATGCAGGACTCACAGGTTATCACGGCAAACAGGGACAGAGCAAACGTACGTTTCTATTTTTAACTTGCTCGGACCCACGAGGACGAGTGTCGGTTCACCCGGGACAAGCATGAGGTTTGTCAACAAGAGCAGAGGCTGTTTGTGTTTCTCACCACCGAAGCTGACGTTCGACCTCGGTCACTGACACCGCACCACCCAAGGCAACAATAAAGGGGCAGTGTGCAAGATTCTGCTCATTTTTGTCACTTCTAAAAATATCACAAAACAATGACATACCGACATATTCTTTCTCCGGTAGCATTTTCTGGATCCTTTCATTCCCATGCCAACAAGTTAAAAGAAGCACACATGGTCTTTGTATGACGTTAGTCAGTCACAGAGTAATTAAACAATTTAAAGTGGCGTGGTTGGAAAACAAAACATGTTCATTGAACTTCAGTGGGCCTGCATATCAAGTAGCACCTGCTGAGTATATTGTTAGCATAGCGGTGCCGAGCTGCATGTTGCGCTCACCCTGTATTTACCACTCTGCTTTAATGGAGCGCAATGAAGACGAGGGCTCAGGTTTGAGTGTGTCATGACCCAAGGTTATAACTGCAATCATTTAAAAATGTCTCATCTCAAAAACATCAAGCCACCAGCACAGAATCCGGATGAATACGCTGGTATGTACATGTCACATGACCGACCTCCTCCACTGTCACTGCCTGTGGTGGATCTGATCGTCAGCATGTTGGTAAGCAGCAGTATATTGTGATATAACTGAGGTCATCGCCACGAATGAGATGAAATACACTGAGGTGGAGTGAAGGGGATTCGAACCCATGCCCACCTTCTCGTGCCTGCAGCGTGTGCATGCAGAGGGATTCATTTGCCTGCTCTAATCACAGCTAATAAAGTTGCTCTGCCACTATTGGATATCGATCTGTGTGGTTCCTCCTGAGGGGGGGAGCTGAGGGTCCATGTGTGGTTCCTCCTGAGGGGGGGAGCTGAGGGTCCATGTGTTGTTCCTCGTGAGGAGGGGAGCTGAGGGTCCATGTGTTGTTCCTCCTGAGGAGGGGAGCTGAGGGTCCATGTGTGGTTCCTCCTGAGGAGGGGAGGTGAGGGTCCATGTGTGGTTCCTCCTGAGGAGGGGAGCTGAGGGTCCATGTGTGGTTCCTCGTGAGGGGGGGAGCTGAGGGTCCATGTGTGGTTCACCCGTCTGTCACAGCTCTGCCACTTCTCAGCTGAGCTCCGGAATGTGACGAGCTCAGCTTTTATTAAGGCTCGTGTGTTTGGGGACGTCTCATCTCGACTGACCTGAAGTTATTAAAAGGCTGGTTCTTCACACCAACCTCTTCCTTTATTCCCTCGCCCCCGTGGGAGACACACACCTACCGGATCTCTTTCTTCCTGCTTTGACAGTTTCCTCCCACTCGCTCCCATTCTTCATTATTACTCCTTTCTCAGTCTCTCTCTCACCCTGTCTCTCTTTCTGCCCACAGCCCCCTGGGTCTTCTCCAACCCTCTGTAAACACCTTCCAACTCATTTTCTATTCATCATCTAGTAAATGCACGAGTCAGGAAACATCCGAAGTGAATTCACGTCACATTTCCTTTGTGTGTGTCTGGTTTGGCCTCCGCGTCCTCGTCAAAGACAGAAGTGTTTGTTGTTTTTCTTGACTCTTGCTGAGGGTCTGAGGACCGAG
This sequence comes from Chascanopsetta lugubris, assembly GCA_016785325.1. Classification (NCBI taxonomy): domain Eukaryota; kingdom Metazoa; phylum Chordata; class Actinopteri; order Pleuronectiformes; family Bothidae; genus Chascanopsetta; species Chascanopsetta lugubris. The sequence continues at coordinate 41,300 of JAFBJT010017311.1, read as the reverse complement.
GATGTTCCCGCCCTCTGAAGCCCTGTGAGACAAACTGGGGTTTGTAAATGCGGGATATATAAATAAACTTTGACTGATTGATTGAGAACGAACAAACACTCAACTGGATGTTCAGCAGAAAGTTGTGATTTTTACTTTTTGCAATGCACCTAGACATTTCTCGCATATTTTTTCATGCATATTGTTCAAGATGTATTCAAGGTTGATATATCTGAGTGTTCTGAAACCCACTCAAATCACTCATTTTGATCCTGCTCAAAAGGGCCTTCTATAAAACATACATCTGCGCATTTCTTTGCTTCATTTTAGGCTCGGGGCTTTACATTTGTGGTCTGAGAGATTTTCTTTCCAATGTCAGTTTGACCTTATATGGCAAATGGAGAAAATACTTTATGAATTCCCTCGTGAATTAGGTTGCTACTGCCTTTATTTTATGCATTTTTTAAACTCTATTTTCACATTTTCAGTCTTTAGGCATTCGATGTGGACAGCAGAGTATCAATTTCATGTGATAGGAAACATAAAGTGGAGTAGTATCATGACAAAAACACGGCAATTCATATTTGATATGTATGATTAGGTCTGATGCTGGTTTAGGAAATGAACAAAAAAAATAGTAAAAAACCCAATTCTTTGTAGAATGTTTAAGCTTGAAATGATATGAACACAATTTTGTGTCAAAGACGTAATAACACAAGTGTCAACACAAGTATTTGACATTGAGCAAAAAATAAAAATTAATGTAAATAAATGTTGGTGCTAATCTGCCACACATACCAAGCTTCAATAATCCCCCCCCCCCCCATCATCATAAAATCATGACAAAAACATGACAACTGAAGAGTAAACAGTTTTTAAACATGTATGATTAGGACTGATGCTGATTCATGAAATCAAAAACAATATAATAAATATTATAACTATGTCAGCGCTAAAGCTTTATTTTACTTGAGCACCTTTTTGCACGGAAGGCGCGATGACATACGTTTTTTAAAGGTGCATCCGAGGGTTAAACATATTCATCGTTTTGCAGCTGCATCCTCACAGATTTTCCAGGATTGAAACTCCTGAGGCTCATGGGTCACCTGCTGAGAGCGACTCAGACCTATTGATTTGTAAAGAAGACACAAGGAAACTTGTTTCCAGGGGGCGGGGTCAGCGAGGAGAGGAGAGGGAACATCTACTCTGCTGCTGCTGCTGCTGCTGCTGCTGCTGCCAGTGAAGGAGAGAAACCTCTAAAGCTAAAAACAGATTACATAGCAGGAGTATATATATATATAGGAGGATCTATCAAATGGATCCAAATATCGGTGGGAGAAATGATCAAATGATAAATGCCTGAGCATGTGTGAAAGCTGAAATGTGAAGGAAAGGGTGCAGAGCTGCAGAGGAGGATACAGCCCGTTCCTCTGCAGTAGAGTGAGCCCTAGTGGCAACATGCAGAACTACACACTGGCAGTGACGGAGAGTCTCAGTGATGGGACATCGTATATTCTTATACAGCAAATGTGATTATGCTCCATATTGTTTTGCATTCGTTTGATCTCACCATGTCACATCATCTGGGATTTGTAAAATAGAGTTTATCTCACCATTCTGTTAGAAAGCATGTGAACATTGCTTTAATGACCAGTGTGTGGCTGTTATTAAAGGTGCAGTGTGTAAGAGTTTGGTAAGTTTGATCACTTCTGAAAAAGTTACAAAACAATTACTGACATTTTCCTAAATGTTTTATTTTCCCATCACATTAAATGAGCCCATTAATGCATATTGACATGAGGGGCGGGTCCTCTACGGGGGCCGCCATGTTCTTTTACTGTAGTAAAAGTGGTAATACTGGTACTAAACATCTTTTGAGCTTTGATGACAACTGTTTACTATCGGTTCTCTTCCATGTTCAGAGGGTGAGGGTGAGGTGATGGATACAACACGGAACTGCACCACTAGATGTCATCAAGTCTTACACACTGTACCTTTAATAACGTGAAGCCAAATCTGAAACATTTCCTGTCCGACGGACAGAAGGAGACGCCTGTAAGTGCATTGATCTCATGTTGATGTGACTCCCGCTCCCTAAACTCTCATCATAACCTTTATCACAACACGTTATTGAATCCACTTTCCGAGCGCAGCTGAATTAAAGCCCTCTCGGCTGCGACTGTGTGATTATTATAAATCAATTGTTTATCTCTGTGCCTCCTCGTTAGTGAAGTCCTCCGGCTGCAGATGATTGTTTTGTGTTTCCACGGTGAAAGCAACCGTACCTTCGATCGACAACAACTTTAAGCACTCGCTGAATTAAAAAAGCTTCGTGTCTCGTAGTGGAAATGTGAATCCACACTTAACACTTTATATTCAATAATCACTCTACTTAAAGGTGCAGTGTGTAAGATTTGGTGACCTCTAGAGGTGAAGTTGTATCCTTCACCTCACCCTCACCCTTCTGAACATGCAGGAGAACCGATGGTCGACTTCAGATGTTGCTACTAAAACTCAAACGATGTTTAGTTTGTCCACTCTTGGCTACTGTAAAAACATGGAGGCCTCCTTAGAGAAGACCCACTCCCCATGGAAATGTACAAAAATAGGCTTATTTAAGTGTAAGAAAATATCATCAACCAAAAATACATTCACGTGATTATAAATCCACGAAAATGTCAGGATTAATATTTTGTATCTTTTTAGAAGCGATAAAAATTAAATATTTCACACTGCACCTTTAAACTCTGTCTCTGCATGTGAGAATAAGCAGCTTTCACTCTGCAAGCAGCGTATCAATAAATCTCACATTGTTCACCTTCAGAGGATCAGAGGAGGAGGAGGGTCCCTCCTCACACATCACTGTGCTCGCTCGCCCGCTCCCTCTCTCTCTGTTTATTATTTATGTTTATCATCACACCACATCTTCTGTTTGCCACCAGTCTCATAGATGGATGGACTGGCAGCCATTTAGAGCTGCTACATGAAACCGTGGCTTTACCGTCAACACTGAAACAGATCCCACTTAGTGTAACACAGCCAATCACAGCCATGTGTGTGTGCGTGTGTGTGCGTGTGTGTGCGTGTGTGTGTGCTCACACTCCCTCCAACTGCAGACGCCCACACAAACACACGGAGCGCTTCTGGGAAATGCCGGTTTGAGTTGATGTGTGTGGCTCAGACGCTCAGACGTGACCGAGGGAAATGAGAGTCTTACTGCCGTAATCGCACTAATCTACTGAAATGGCGAATAATGACCTTCCTCTATTATTCAAAACCCTCTGGCAGCTCTAATCCTGCGCGGCTGATATTACACATGAAGATACACATGTGCAGCCATGAATACACCTCCTCCCTCCTGACGCCTGCGCCGATGAACACCTCTGCTTTTCTATCGCTTCCTGTTGCCATGTTGAGGTGTAGAATTCAAAAAGTATTTCTTACACAAACAGACTCTAACTTCTCAGTGAGATGGAGAGGAAGGAGAGAGAGCAACGAGAGAGAGACACGAGAGGAAGGAGAGGAAGGAGAGGAAGGAGAGGAAGGAGAGGATGGAGAGGAAAGAGAGGAAGGAGAGGATGGAGAGGAAAGAGAGGAGGAGAGGAAGGAGAGGATGGAGAGGAAGGAGAGGAAGGAGAGGATGGAGAGGATGGAGAGGAAGGAGAGGATGGAGAGGAAGGAGAGGAAGGAGAGGAAGGAGACACATGCAAGCCAACCCACCACTGAGCTGGTGAGCACTGTTCCCCCCGGGCCAGTGAAGCATCAGTCAGGCCGAGTTCAGCAGCATTGACATGTGATTGATTAAAGGGGCACTGCGCAGGCTTCAGTCAGTGTACGTCACTCGTTGGTTTCGTGGTGAATTGTAGGCGCGTCCCTTGTCGCCATCTTGCTGAATCCTAACTCCTCCTACTTCCTAGTTCATTCAAATATGGGCAAAGAGGCGGAGCTCACACGGAGCTGTGCTTTGATTCCTGTGTCCACCTGTGTTCACAAGTAACTAGAAGAACTACGCTGTGTTTTGAAATGAGAGCAGGAAGCGGTACGATGCTTCATACTGTTTCATGAATCGACGCCATTAAACCCAAAGCGCAGCGGTTCTCAACTCATCTGGATTCAAGATGAGCCGCAACCCAACTTTCACAGTCTGAGCTGTACTTTGTTCGTTTCACCTTGGTCAGTTTGCATATGAAAAGAAACTTCAGCGTCATTAGCATTACAGGCCATTATCGCCACCTACTGTTAAGGAGTGTGCATAGATGGTGCTCAATTGAATATAATATCCTCTTCAAAATAATAGCACAGAATAACTTCCTCAGTCAAAGGCCTGTGATCATCTGAAAATGGTTCCAGTCGAGAATTCTTGATTTAAAGGACCTCTTCATCTAAAACTGCCATCTACTGTTAAGAAGTGCGAATAGACGACACTCCAAAGTGTTTTCTTCTCCTAACTGTTTTTTGT
>JAFBJT010017311.1:10595-22670 GCA_016785325.1 Chascanopsetta lugubris | reverse complement strand
CTCCCCCGTCCTCATTCTGTTGTGTTGAATTATACATGGTGGATCTGGACGGGGTTTGATACCTTAACATGTGCTGCTCCAGTAAGCCAGTTAGATGCGCTGCTGCACCTGAACTACACACTGACGACCAGCCGCACTCACTCGATTGAATGTGTGTGTGTGTGTGTGTGTGTGTGTGTGTGTGTGTGTGTGTGTGTGTGTGTGTGTGTGTGTGTGTGTGTGTGTGTGTGTGTGTGTGTGTGTGCATTTGTAGATAAATGTGTATGAGCAGTCATGCGTTTATGTGACCTTATTATGTTGTATGCGTGTGGGACTTATCTGGAGTATGCATCATCTGTGTGTGTGTGTGTGTGTGCGTGCGTGTGCGTTCTCATGTGTTTATGACATATTTTGAATAATTGTTTGTCTGGATATGAAGAGAAAAAGCACATGTGCTTCTGTTTATATAAATATATTACCTGCATAGAGCCAGTGGACTGACTTGTGTGTGACCATGATGTAACAACACTCGCTTGGTCAAAGTCAAATTTGTGCTTTAATCCGACACAAGTGCAAAGTCAAGGACATTATATTGCGCGCGCATGCGTGTGTGCGCGCGTGTGCGCGCAAGTGTGAGTGGCAGGTGTGATTGATGCCCCAGGCGTTACGTTGTTGCGTTGCAAGACTGCACGCTCCAGTAACACAGCATTGTCCAGAGGGTCACACACACACACACACACACACACACACACACACACACACAAACACACACATGTGAGTGTGTGCCAGCTCTGTTTGAAGGTTGGCCTTTTAATACTGAGCAATGAGGCGGAACAGCACACTGCTCTCTTCAGGTTGGCTCAGTTGATCCTTGCAGATGTGGTGATTGTTATTTATTTATTCAGGCTCATTCTTCATGAATGGCTCATGTGTTTGTCTCAACCCAACAACAACCTCAGCTTCGCCACCGCCTAACTTCTAACGTATCATTTCATTTGACCTGCTCATCTCCTCTGCAAAGCCCCTCCCCTCTCTACCTTCCTGTTTACACTCTCTGCCACATGAGGCAGTGGAGTCGCCCCTCGGTCTCGGCCATTCAGAGCTGTGGTCAAGACCTTCAGCCACATTTGTTTACCTTGTTTTTTCTCGTGTGTGCCTTGAGAGCTATGATTTCCAGAGCAGCTGTGCAGGCATGACACAGCATATTTGCGCTTCCTGAGATGCTAGTGTACGCGATAGGTTCTGTTGGGTCACAGTCAAACATCAGAAAAGTCTGGAGTTATAGAAAGGCGTGCTAGTTTCATCACGTGATGTGATGATAATAATCAGAAGAATGATCCCTGCAGCTCGTCTTCACTCGTTATAACGAGCAGCTTGAGGAGCAGGTGTTTTGGGCGGTCTGCCAGTGTGTGTGTGTGTGTGTGTGTGTGTGTGTGTGTGTGTGCGTGTGTGAGATAGACCCATGTCCCTCTTTGATATACGTGCAGAGGCTGTGAAACAGACCGGTCTGTAATTAGCACCATGCTGCCGCTCTTGCAGGATATTCCATGTAGAACAGAATCTTAGGTCGAGGTGGAGTCGACACCCAGAGTTGTTGTTCACCATTGGGGAAAAACACTCTAATATTAAGAGCATAAACGGGAAACAGAGCAAGGTTGAAAATGCAACAATGCAGATTGAAGCAGTCGTTGTTTAATCTCGTGGGGCTCCAGTCTATTATACGTGTTGCTGCAGAGGTCAGGCTCCGTTGCACTTAACCTACTATTGCACTCTTACAAGAGAGACGAGGAGTGAGACAGATGGTGCGTGTAGGTTTCTATCTAGTAGAGGTCACTACTGACACAGTGAAAGTCCCATCATTATCTAGATCGTTGTCCCTTGTGGATTAAAGCCTTGGCTTTGTATATAGGTTCTAGCTGTTTGTTATTCTGTTTTTATTTCGCTTCATGTTAAAGACACATCACTGTGTCATATCAGCAAATTTCTGATTTATCTGTCTTTGTGCAGATGTGCACGAGATGGCACGGGATGTCTGTTTTTACGTTGCGTTATTACAAGACATGTTGTTCTACGTTGTTAAAGCATCGTTCTGAGATTTGACTGATTCATGTGTAGACTTCCAGGACTAGTTATTGTAAATGACAAAATCAAAAAATGCTATGAAATCAGTCCCTTAGGCAACTGGCAACTAGAATGTAAACAGGCTGTTTACAGGAGCTTGAAAACAAGAGCGACAGAATGCTGACTGCTGGCGTTTGCAAGAGGTCAAAGGTGACGCAGCGTATTTTGATGCCATGAAACAATTTGTAATTGTAATATTTAGCTGCTGTTGCATTTCTGAGAGCTTTCGTCTTTATTTGTGTCTTACATTTTTTTCCAAAGTACTACTGGGTTTTAAAGTGATTGAAGAGGAAATGGAAGTACACAAAGTTTAAAATCGTGCAAAACAAAATGGTGAAATGTAAAGTTCTTGTTGTCTTTCAGTGGCAAAGAGGTTTGCCAGTTGTATTTGTACAGATGAATCTTTTGAATTGGAAGGTTCTTGTTTTTGTACAGGCACACACACACACACACACACACACACACACACACACACACAGTACACACAGTACAGTTCACACACTGTGAGTCACCTTGTTGGCATTTCCTTTCTCCGTGAGGGTTTTCCTCTTAACCATGACATCATCATTGTTGATATCCCCTGCTGTCATTTAACCCCCCTAGGCATATGTGTACATCCATGCATGCGTGTGTGTGTGTTCACCCACTATGTGTGTGTGTGTGTGTGTACATTAGGGTGTCGAAAGCACTCTGGCACTTATCCTCCTGACCTCCTGCTTACGTATGGAGCCACTATCCCTGCTCTAACTGGGTGTTGGGTTCCCAATGGCCTGATTCTGTGCTTTCTGTGAGAGTTTGGGAGTGTGATAGTGTCAATACAGTGCATCATATACTCAGTCATGAAGTTATGGCCGTGCCGGGTCTGCTCATGTATGTCTGAGGCTGCATGTAGGTTGGTGCCACCGCGGCCAATAGGATGGATAAGTAGTACAAATTTGAATGATCTATCTTTGTGCAGATGTGCGTGAAAGTTATTGACGAGGAAATATTTTGTGCAAAAAATGACCGTTGCGTTCAATATCGTTATTTGTCTCGCACATATCGCATTCGCGTAAACTTGTGATCTTATCATACGTTTTTTTTTTTTTCAAATTCAGTATCACCACGTGTCTGGTGTTGTAGTTTCCCACCAAAACTGCAGGTCAGTGTATAGTTAGTTATAGCAGCTGAGCATGAAGCCCATCAGCTATTAACCTGGTCTCAATTAGGTCTTAAAACCCAAGCAGGCCCTCCGCCATCAGGCGTGAGGGTCATTTAGGTAACAATGGGCTATTGATTTGGGCCAAAACAATCCATCACTATCCTGTTGACATGTCAACACAGGATATTGATGTTTAATTTGGTCAGTATCACCCCGAACACCTGCTCTGTAATAAGCCTCAGTTATACTGTAATGGATGTTTTCTTTTAGTCAGCGTCTCGATCATTAAAGTAAACAGCTAACTGTTACCTCCTCTCTGTTTGTCTTCCAGATATTTCCAGGATTGCCTACTACACAGGTGAGTGGTGTCGGCCTCTATTACAGTTCCAGACTCAGTTTGACCCAGTGTCACGTAGTTCATGTGCTTCACTTCGGGGTTTGAATTCAATGATGCGTAAAAATCCCTGCGTCATTGCGTAACGCCTTATTTAATTCATGCTTACGGCCCGAAACACGTTCAAGCCAAGCCTCTTCGCCGCCATATGGAGGACAGAATTCATATTAAAATTTCATTCAGGCCGGAATGAAATGTTAAACAACCGCCGTCTGAGCTGTTGGCCATCAGGCGGAGCAGGTGGGGGTTAAACGCTCTGCTTAAGGGCACCTCGGCGGCGGTGGTAACTTCATATAAGGAACGTGGTGGACGTTAAAGAGTCATCGCTCGGTCTCTGTATTTCGTACTCTACTGCTCTCGCGCAACGAATTAAACACGGAATGAACACGTGGCATTTAAGTTAGATATCTTCATTTGAGTGACACTAATATCGCTGACATCGTGATGGGCAGCCTTGGCCTAATGCGCTGAAACTGAATTTCGGAGCTGATGGTCGGACGGCTGATGTGACGTCCCCGTTTGCAATATGCATTTAGGGATTTGTATTTTCATTTAAATATTTACAAATCCACGTTTTGTGTGTTTACCATTGAATTTCTCTGCCCGATCGAAGGAACGATTGGAAGTTTCTCTTCGTGTTCCCATATAATTGAGGGTTGGTGGGGCTACAATAAACGCTGTGCACATGCATCGCTAGAAAAGTCAGTGATATGTCATGTAGGTGAAGAGGAGTGAATAGACGGTGGGACTTGGCATCGTTGTGCGTTTGCTTCATTAGCACAAACAGCGAGCAGAGGAAGCAGGATTATGGCTCTAGTGGAGTCAGTGTGACTAATTCTCAATTTCACACTGTTCAAACCACAGACCAAACATGGTCCCGCTCAGGCAGGTGTGAATCCTAGTTAAGCTTTAACAACACAATAGCAAAGTAATTAGCTGTTATCCTTTTGTGTCACTGAAACAAATTAAGCCAGGAATTCATGTACCATGGCATCATGCCCAGGAAAACCACCGGCCGCTTACATCTAATTCAGCTCCTACATATCGTGAGGATCACAAGCAATTCCCGTTGATGTTTCCGTCCTGAAACACAATAGAGTGCTGTAGCGCAATATGATCCAAATGTCCATTTTCCTGCATAGTCACCAAATGATCCTCCACTGGAAATGTGTTGCGCAGATCTGTCGCCACCTGCAAGGAAGCCAGTTGAAAACAATGGAGACAGGATATTTCAACAGTAAAAACAGTGTCTGTACAAGTGGTATTTTTTTTTTCCCTCATCTTATGTTTAAGAGAGGTTTGTTATGAGAGGGCCCACCTTGTTTTTTTTATTTTTTATTTTTTTATTAAGAACTGTAAATTGTCCGGTGTGATTGACCGTTCGCGTCAGCGATTATCTGCTTTACTTGGAATGTGCCTGTAAATATCTTTAAAATAATTTGCCCGCCCTGCATCCACTTATCACAAAAAACAATGAATCCCCCTAAATATCGACCTTTTGATAATTGCATTATTTAGCAGAGCTGGTGTTGGTGATGGCTCTCGCCAGCATGCTGGAGCTGTGACCTTGGCTGGAGAGCGAGGAGAGCCATGACACTGTGGCTCCAACAAAAGCTAATCCTCATGTGACGGAGAAAGCACGAGTCATTGTTTTTGTTGACACCATTTTTTTTTTTTTTTTGCTATTTAACACTTCTGCTCGGATATGATATGGTTAGCACTTTGGATCATAAGCTTGGAAGTGAGCACACACGACAGCGAGACAAAGACGGAATCCAACGAAGAGAGAAAGCATTGTCTATTTTAAAGGTAAAATATGCCTAAATCAAAGAAGCTTCGGATTCGGCATAATTGTAAACAGACTGTTTGCCGATAAAAACACATGCATCAAAGTAGCGAGTACAGTCCAGAGGGTTTCCCGGACCTTTCAGATTCCATGTGCATTGAACAGAATATGAGTGTCATCCTCCCCTGATACAATAATTATGTACGTAAGCGCGCATAGAAATAGATAAAGAAACTCTCGCTCTGTCCCAGAGGAGCGCTTCCTATTCATGGCAGCATCCGGCCTCCTGACAAAAGGCTTTCAATAGTCCACACACACACACACACACACACACACACACACACACACACACACTCGCTACCAAAACCCCCTGCTCCCTCAAGATTTTCATAACAATGGCCTCTGCCGTAGATTGAGCACAAATCGTAGGAAGCCTCACACGTGCATCCTCACACACACACACACACACACACACACACACACACACACACACTCACGACGCACGCAAACCACTGTGTTCGACACACTTGCTGTATCTGGGACAGTTTCTGCCACTGTGATGTTTTATCCTGCATTTGCCATTGAAATTGATTTGACTTGGGGTGACGGGTGAGCGGGAGCTGTGGGTGTGTGAGGGCACGGCGCAGATGTATTATTATGATATTCTTTGTCCAACATTCACTTTGTCCACATTCTCAAGGGTAAAAACCTTTTCTAATGGAGGCTGTGTGTGAAAGTGCCGGTTGCTGGCAGCAGCATTTTTAAAGCAACGCAAAATTCAGAGTTGGGGTATTTACTTTTGTGGTGTACATGTTTATGAAAAAAAACAAACACGTGTTGATGTCTCGCGGGGTTGTGTTTACTCCAGGCTCGATTTCAGACCTGTAAACAAGCAAGTTACGGGAATCAGAAGTGTCCTCGTTCTTATAAATGTTCTATGAAACAAACGTCTACTCGGCTGTTGGCGTGCGTACGCGTGTTGAGCGCGAGTCTTTTGTTCTGTCATGTAAATGTCCATTTGATCAACGACAATTAGCGTCTGCTCAGCAGTAACTCCGAGAGGGTGTTGAAGGTGCGTCACCTCAGTCACAAGTGTTGGGAAAGCACCTTGAACGCTGTCGAACAGGGGTATCGAACATACGACCCGCGGGCCTCAACGTGAGACGCTGGTTTGTTGACCTGCACTATGCCAGGACACTAGGTGGCGCCTGTGCCACTGTAGTTCCTCGACTGTGGACATTTTCAGGAAATACTTTTTGCAGTAGAAACAATGGGACACATTTGGAGTTGTTGTTTTACAAGTCGACATGCTCTGATCTTACTGGTCTGGACCAGTTGAGATCAAATTGGATTCTGTATTGCCCCTAGTTGCTCTAGAAACCGTTATAAATAGTTTGACTAAGTGTGTGCCACATAGAGGATTATTGATGGAGCGGCTGTGTTTTGAAAGTGGACTGGTTTGTCTTTTCTTTTTTTTTTCTTTTTTTTTGCCGTCCTCTTCTCTTTTCTTGTCTCCTCCCTTTCTCCCTTCACCCCTCTCCCCCTGTCCTCCACTTGCAGAAGTAGGCGGAGTTTCCAATGAATAGCAGAAACCCTATTAGCATATTAATAGCGTTAAGCTCCTCCTGCTGCCCCTGCACCTTCCCCTCTCCAGCGCTCTTGTTGCCCCACTCAACTTTCTGCCACTTGTTCTGCTCTGTCCTCCTTTTCCTCTCACTCAACCGAAAACAATCACAGCATTTCTCTCCTCCCCCCCCCCTCTCTCTCTCTCTCTCTGCTCCACTGTCTCCGCTTCCTTTTGTTTTCCCTGCCTCCCTCTTTTCTCTCACTTTCTGTTTGCGAGAGAGAACTTTGTCGTCACGCTGCACCGAGCTCGGTAATTGTCCCTCTGTCTTTTGTGACTGCTGAAAATCCTCTGGGTTGGATTCGTACTTTTGGCCAGAGGAGCCGCTCCCCCCCTCCACCCCCCCCGCCGCCAATCGCAGGATCCCGAGCCCTCTGTCCCCCTGAGAGACCGTCACTTCCACGGCAACGGTGCGGCCGTGGAGCGCAGGCATGGGGGCAGAACCCGGGCGAAAACAAACTGGGAGAGGGGCCACGGAAGGACTGATTTAGAGGTGGACAGAACCAGAGGAGCTGAGAAACTTCCCCATCTCTGCGGCGCGTTCCCCGCTTTGTGCAGCTGTGGAGAAACGAGGCAAGATTTTTGGAGAGGACACTCGACAGAGAAGCGACTCTTTGAAGGATGAGAATCTTTCACTTTTGCCCGCATTTGCTCTTTGCGGCATCTTCACAAAGTGTCACCAGAACAGAAACGTGCCCTTTTTGAGGATTTTCGGCTTCGCTGTCGCAGACAAAGATTTCTGCCCTGGAGACAGAGTGTGTGTGTGTGTGTGTGTGTGTGTGTGTGTGTGTGTGTGTGTGTGTGTTTGGGTTATGCAAAAGTCTTCTCGCTGTTGTCTCAGAAGCTCGAGTTTGTTTATTTATGTAACTTCCACTCAGGAGAAGTTCGCCGTTTGTGTGCGTGAGTGATGAGAGGTTGCGAGGCCACGAGCTGTCTGTCTGTCCTCGGCACGGACCGACACCGGGAGAGACAGACATGTGTTTCCATGGCGACCAACGGCTGTAACCCCTTCCCCATGTGTTGGGACAGAGGTATGAATGAATGAAAATCTCCCTCCTCTGCTCACACAGGGATACAAAAGTGACATCTGACTCCATGGGAACTGGCTTGGTGGACTGCCAAGGGTGCTACTGTTACTTGGCAGAAGTGTGTGTGTGTGTGTGTGTGTGTGTGTGTGAGAGAGAGAGAGAGAGAGAGAGAAAGGGAGAGAGAGAGAGAGAGAGCAAAGTGGTTTGTCAATGAAAATCATCACTGATTGGACTTGGCAAAGTAAAATAGGAGAAGATTTTTTATGTTGTGATAAATCATCAGCAACTTTCATATCTTTCTTCTGGTGTGTGTGTGTGTGTGCGTGTGTGTGCGTGTGTGTGCATGTGTGTGTGTCAAGCGTAATAACCACTCGAGAGCATATCAATTTCCCTTTCATGGAGCAGAAAGTAGAAGTAAAAGTTAAAAGAGACGTGAGCGTCCAGATACCAAACACACTCGCTCGCACTGGCGTCAGCTGTTTCCCTCCTGAAGTTTCCAGGAAGTGTCGGGGGCCTTCTCATTCAGGAAGGACGTCAGCCTGAGGCGCATTGTCCTCTGAAGCGAGCGGCTCACACACTGAACCCTGACCCCAGCTGCACCTCTGCTCGTCTTTATTGCCCCCCTCTGCGCGCTCGCTTTGTTTCTGTGCGTTCCTCTCGGCGCAGTCGATGACATCGGGGCCGGAGCGGGGATTCAAGTCCGCACTGTTACGGGCAGCATCGGTCTGTCGCGGGGAGTTATGTCACGTAAGCGCTCGAGCTATTCGCTGAGCAGCAGCTCGATGGTTCGACGTCCAGGTCAGGATGGTTCGCGTCATCGACGAAATCGGAGCAAACGGTCATGGCGTCCAATCCGTGGTGTTGCCCCTTCTATGTTGTGGAGGTAGAACAAGGGGTCGACTGTCGGACCTGTGGGATGGGTTATTGGGACGGGGTTTTATTAGTTACTAGGGATCATCAATAAAGTTAGTCAACTACGAAGTGTGCTACTTTGGTTCCCTCGCAGCTGTGTCTTTCTCCTCAGGGACCTTGAACGTTCGTGTTTTTCAGTTTTTAAACTTTTTAAAAATGGATTTAAACAAAGTTTTGCATTGGAATTTGTCATGAGATTGTGCTTCCTATGACTATAACTGGCTCCAAATATTGGTCATTGGCTTCATGACCATACTAATAATCATCATCATCATCATCCCTGGCCCCTGGCTACAACTGAATTAAGTTGAATTTCATGTTGTAATTGAAAAAACAAACATATATATATATGTGTGTGTGTGTGTGTATAATTTTTTTTTCTTCCACCCTCTTCATCATCCCTCTTCCTCCTCCCCCTCAGAATATGACAGACACCTAGCAGCTGCAGTGTCAGCGAGGAAAACCATGGCGACGGCCTACCTGGACCCCAACCTGAATCACACCCTCCTTGGCGGCGGCGGCGGCGCCAAGTCGCGGCTGAGCGGAGGCGGGTCGGACCGAACCATCGCCGGCTCCGTGGACCGGGTTCTGAAAGTCTTCCATCACTTTGAGACCAACACGGAGAACAGCTGCTGGTCGTCCAACATCAGATATGGAGACGCGACGGATGTCAGGGTAAGAAGAGAGACGCCATTACTTCAGAATATTAGAAAACACAATAATGTTACACAATAAATGTATTTTCAATATGGATAAAAAATATTATTTTCTTACATATTAAATGTTTGTTATATTTCAATGTTACTGAAATGTTTTTGAATGATTTGTCAATTAAATGAATTTCAAGGTATTATTTTAGTATAGAAAATATTAAGTTTTTAATGTACTGTACATGACTTTACATGACTCGTTGCACCAACTATATTCCCATAGGCAGAAGTGTGTGTGTGTGTGTGTGTGTGTGTGTAAGAGACATTGGATGTTCACTGTGTGGTGTCCGAGTGTGATAAGTGCTCATGACGTTGTCCTCACCTGCAGTGTGTGTGTGTGTGTGTGTGTGTGTGTGTGTGTCTCCAGGCTGTAGTTTCAAAGGTAGATCTTTGTTGTGTGTGTCCTTGGCTCAAGGTCCCAACTGTCCGTTCGGTTAAAGGACACACACACACACACACACACATTGTGCATATTCTGCTTGCGAATGCATGTATAACCTCAGGACACCATCTCTTAGCGTGTGTGGGTTTACATTTCGAGTGCTTTTAGATCTGCTCCCATGATGCTGGAAGTACTCAGAGCAAACTTTTCAACCGGAGAGCATCGCTTCTAATATCCCTCACCTCCTTCTCTCCTCTTCTTCTTCTTCTTCTTCCTCTTCTTCTTCTTCTTCATCTCTACCCCCTCCCTCAGTATCTAGGTCAGACCCCCTAGCATTTTACATGGCTACACACATGGTTGTCTGAGCATTACGGGGCATGTGTGCGCCATGTCTGTCAACATGTTTGGGTTGAATGAAATGAAATCAACCACACGCAAACACATAGTTACATGCGAACACACTCGCTGACCTGATACGAAATGCCAGACATGCACTTCAGCGCAATTTGCACAGACGTCTTAATGAGTGTTGTTGTCCACGGGGCATCTCTGCTTCATGTGCCATTGCCATGATACGATGCACATGTGCGAGAACACGTCGGAATCGAGTCCGATGCGTCAATTAACACAATGGGGCGTCTCCTTCTGTCTCACCAGGGCATCATCCAGAAAATCCTGGACATCCACAAAGTGCGCTGGACGTCTTGTTTCGGCCTGCGTCTCAGCAACAGCCAGTCCCGAGACCAGGTGCACTGGCTGCACCCCGATATGGGCGTGTCCCACGTCAGGGAGACGTACGAGCAGGCTCGGCCCAACGAGGAGTGGAGGTGAGATGAAACGAAAAGCAAAAACATGGCGCTCCGTCCCGTGTGATTTATCCCGCCGTGTAAAGTCGGCATGTTCCGCAGCAGCAGCAGCAGCAGCAGCAGCAGCAGCAGCAGCAGCAGCAGCAGCAGCAGCCGGCTCTATTGTGCAGCACTGTGATTTATATCAAACCTTGTTGTTTGAATTGGTGCAGTGTGTCTGTGCGGTGGTGACGGGAGGGCATGTGGCATGTGGCATGTGTTGTGGTGCGGGTTGTGTTGGTTTAGCAGTTTGGATGTTAATGCTCTGTTGTTTATAATAATAATAATTATATATATATATATATATATATATAAAACCTTCATTGTGGCGGCTTCTGTGCTAATGCTATTGTGAGGTGGAGACCTTTGGCACCGAGGCAGAAAACCAGATGCCTGCCTTTGTCGAACCGAGTCAACAAACATCTCTTCTCCTCAACCTGTCACTCAAACCACTCATTTGCATTCTTGCATGTTTATCTTCTCCTTCTGTCTGTCTGTCTCTCTCTCTCTCTCTCTCTTTTTGATTTCCCTCCCTTGCTGCTGTTGTTTACCACCAAATCTGCTCATGTTCATTATCAATTCAACTGGATTATTTTTTAACTCCTTCTTCAAAATTGAGTCGTTTTGCATTGTCTTTGTCTTTAATGTGACGATGGAGACGCTGAAGTCTTTCTACCTATTTTATCCAAAGCTTACTCGTAGCTGATTCTTCCCCATGTTTTCATTTCATAAAAAAAAAAGCTTACAAAAGCAATAACAAATGTAAACAACATTCACACTTCCTTTCTTTCTTCCTCTTCTCCACTGCAGGTATGAATTAAGGATCCGGTATCTTCCAAAGGGCTTCGTGCAGCAGTTTACAGAAGACAAACCTACTCTCAACTACTTCTACCACCAGGTACACACACACACACACACACACACACACACACACACACACACACACACAGATGCACAAACTCCCAGAGGCATCCAGACGCACAAACATAGTATTTCATGGGGTGCCAGCTGGCTGCACCCAGACAGATGGTTCTGCAGGAAGACACTGTACGTTATAGCCTGCAGGTCGTGTCAGTCCGTGTCTGTGTATTTTGTTTATTCCTTGAATTCATGCGATCATGTGCACATATACCTTTTATGTGTGCACCATACC
>JAFBJT010017297.1:0-16522 GCA_016785325.1 Chascanopsetta lugubris | reverse complement strand
GCTCTTTGGTTCGCCACATCTGATTCATAGATGAGGATTGATATCTGAGCCACACAGAAACACCAGTCATTCATTCTTTAATAAACAGCCACGGGAGAGCCCTCATTGAAACACTGATTTCAATGTTGCCAAGGTATTGAATTTCATATCCAAAGTCAATTTCCTACAATTGTTCAAAATATATATTGTTTGGTGTCTTGGTATAAACACCACAGAACCTGTATCCCATGCTGAGGATATGCAGTGCGCAAAAACTGGAGAACTCACCGATGTGTCTCTGTCTGAGGTGTTTCACTTTGGAGACGGTCCCTGGGCTCTCCTCACTGCCGGATATACGTCTCCTCTCGGCTGCTGCGCACTGGAAGCAGCGTTATTCCTTCGCCCCGGAGAACGGGATATTTGAGTGAAAATATGGTTGTGGCTCGTTCTCCGCCTTACCATGTTTAGAATGTGCTGCCGTTCGCCTTTTAATACCGTTCCAGTTCCGACGCATTGAGCCGAAACGTTGGAATTCGGAAATACCTCTCTAACTTTACCAAAGTCGAGGGGAGCGTCGCGGGGAGAGCAACGGAGAAAATGCGGGGTCTGTTTTCATGCTGTTTTTCTAACTTTGCTAGCTCAGTCCGCTAACACCAACCACTTTAACCTCATTAGCAGTTAGCATAGCGGCGCCCGAGCGCTGCTCTCCCTTCTCGTCAATGTTCTACTGTATGTAGCTAGCTAACGGATTAGGCTTCTTAACGGTAATGAATGTCAAGAAAAGGGCAGCTGTTGCAGGCATTGCATGGCATTTTTCACAATTACAATGTACTTGACATCAACACAGGGGATGATACGGCGCAGAGTTGTGATGGTTATCTCCGTTGTGGTGTTGCTCACTACCGGGTCTTAAAGCCACAAGTGGTTGCGTCCGTGGCTCTTACACCCGGTGTTGTCTACGGTGATGGCATCGTGATGCGGGGATGGAGCAAAAACACAGTGCTATTTAGTCATTAGTATCAGTGTGACCATGCATTTACTTTCGCATTGCATTCAGTTTCCTATAGTATTTTTTTTAATCTTTCCTGATTTGTTGCCCCCCCCTCTCTTCACAGAATGACAGACAGCGAGTGTTTCTCCATCACAACCAATCAGGATGAGTGCCTCAACTAAAGAGGAGGAATATTATTGTCCTCAGCATCCCCCTCTGGATTTTCACCTTTGATGACATCTGTCACACCCACCCATAATGATTCCAGGACTGATCTCCCAGGAGTTACACAAGCAGCTTCTCGACCCCCAGAATTACGAAAACCGCACAAATGGCATGGAGGAGCTTAAACATGTCCTCACCGACATGGACTTTAACCTGGTCCCGTCCTCTAGCATCAAGGACTTCATCAATTTTCTTCCCCAACTCCTCGATGACAGCAATTTTAAAGTGTTGCACTGCACCTTGCAAGTCTTAAACCTGCTCATTCAGAGGCTCGACGCAAATGTGGAGAAATATTTCAAACTCATCGTCCTTGTGGTGCTCAAGGCCCTTGGGGACACACGCACCCTCACCAGGAACGAATACATGAATGTGTTTCGACAGCTGATGAAAACTGTCGCACCACAGCAAGTGTTAGATCTCGTGACCAGCCATCTGAAGCACAAGAACTCAAGGGTTCGGGAAGACGTGCTGAACATCATCATGGTCGCTTTGCTCACTCATCCCAGGAGGCATTTCAACATCTCCAAGCTTTGTATGGAGGTTGCACCATATCTGGCAGACAGCAAAAAGATAGTCCGCCATGCCGCCCTGGAGCTGTTTGCTGTTTTGGACTATTGCCTGGACTCGGGGAAAAAGCAGCCTCTGATGAAAGCCGTGGACATGGTCGAGCTCAATGAGGATGCCGAGGGTCTAATGGCGGCTGTGCAGGCGAGACGAGCCCGCCAGGTGCTTCCGAAACTCTCCCCAGAGGGAGCGGTGGAGTACGCTTTAGTCCTCCCCAAACCAGGGCAGAGGTACTCGCCGCAGTGCGGTTCTAAGGCAGATCTGGACTGGGTGATGCACGGAGGGCGGGTCAACAGCGCCAGGAGCCACAGATCCGAGCCAGACTGTGACAGATTGTATGGGTATGGCAGCTTGGGCTCCCTCACCGACGACCTTCCACTCCAGAGGCGGATTGTCAGCGCGGGCAAAGGGAAAAACAAACTTCCCTGGGAGGTGTCGAGCTTCTCGTGCACCGAGAATGACCAGCTGTGCAGAACGCCTAATGGAAAGTGCTCCGAACAGGTGGGGTCTCACTTTTCTGTGGTGTTGATTGGGCCGGGGGGGAAATTCATGGGCTCTAATATGATGATTCTCTGTCAAACAATACAGCTCATCCTGATTATGGTATATGGGGATTTGTCCTTTTTTTGTCTCTGGTGGACATTTGAGGGAAAATGTAAGTAAATATAGGGAAATCTGCCATGATGCTGTATGTGTAGGATGCAGAAGGGAGAGACAGCGATATCTTTCGATATCTTAAACCACCTCTCACCAAACATTACATCGTTGCAATCCCATACACTTTTCCTCAGATATCGATTATCCATTATGATCAATGTGTGTCTTTAGACTTCTTCTCTCTTCTCTCCTTTTTACATATCACTGAAAATTCAAACAGCTATAAAGTGTATTGTTTTAGGATTGTTGAAGAAATGAAGCCAATACCAGTTAATATTGGGCAAAAAGTGGATTATGCACTTGTGTACTTGTTTCACTAAATATGTGGCTCTTTTTTCTTTACAAGCTGAGGGACATATAGATAGATTAAACACAACGATCAAAAACACCTTTCTGGGAGGAAATATAATAGTGGGCGACTCAGTTCCCTGCTTAGTGACACAGCTGCTGCAGAGATCTGCATATTGTCTTGAACTAGGTTATCCCACTTTGCTGGGTGACAGTGAGAAATAAACAGCATCTCGTGCCATTACCTTACCAATCCAAACGATCTGTTTGTTCTAATAATACCACGGGCTGGCTTCAGGAGGTATTAACTGGCCATATTTATTCTGGCAGCAATCAACCCACTTAGAGCTCCAATTTGAAATGACCTTCTGTGTACGGCAGTTTCCCGGCAACCTCATTACCACACCGCGCACTTTCTGAAGGGAGCATGTAACATAATTGAAAACAACACTGGGTCATCCTTGTCAAACATCCCCTTTTCTCTGCCCCGTTGTTGATTGCTATCACACCAAGTGGTCTGCAATGAGGGTTTGTGATTGTCAAGAGAGGGGGCAGGCCTCAGCACCGACGCTTGCCCTCACAGAGCTGTAAAATCCGTCGCAACCCTTTCCTCTATTTCAACCACACGTCTTTGACGGTGGCGTGATGCCGATGAGGCTTTAATGTGAACGTGCAGACATTATGTACGTTAAGTTAGATCCACTCAGCTGCCCGTGACCCATGTCTGTCCTGGCTCACTATCAGTCACATCGCTTTGTTCAGGCCAGCGGATGGAATTACACCGAGGCCCTTGTTATGTTTAATGATCATTGTGCTGAAGTTTATCCTCCATTGTTGCTGATGGAGGAAATATTTCTCTGCCCCTGCTTAGGTTGCAAGCAAGGATGTCCTTCCGCTCTCCAAGAGGCTGAGTCCAGAGACCTACGTACCCAGTTTTAGTAAGTTCCAATGTTTCCTCACAACCCGACACCCACACATATCCAGATGAGGTAGGATGTCACGGTGAACTTCAGCTGGACTGGGATTAAAGTGGTTGTAAATTGGATTGACAGGCTGAGTAAGTTGATTTACCCCAGCACGAGACACTAGATGCCATCAAGGAAAGTTCACAGCAAGGCAGACCCGTGTCACCGAGCTAGAAGCCACTGTTATGTCAGTGGTATAGTCATCTAATTATCACTTTTTATAGAGGTAATAGAGCAGTAGCGCATGGTTCAACAGGTTCTCCCTGTCTCAAGTGTCTGTTAAGAGGCTCCAATGGATCTTTTACAAGGATTTAAATGTTGTAAAATTATTTCAGAACAAGTAAGCAGGGCAGCAATAAACAACAATAATTGTTCTTCAATGTAATTGTTCAATTAATCAGAGTAGTTTATTTGAAAAGATAAATGGTAAGACTATAACTTCCCTGAAAGAGAGGCAACACATTATGTGTAGGATTATAATTGAAGTCTTGATGACCTCTCAAAATGCTTTACAGTTTACATTCACCCAGTCACACAAACATTCATACTGTGCTTCTACTTTCAGCTCATATATGTACAAAGTACACATTCTGAGAATGGAGACTACAAAGTCATATATGCCTTTAACATAGCATGATTTACTGTATTTAAATGAATTAGTTATGTGCCTCGCGAAATGTTTCCATTCTTGTGTAACACTCAGCTGTGTACAATGTAATGTAATGTACCGTAGTTACTCCAATTTATCAAATGCCATTAATCTGCTGTCAAGATCTGTGTTTTTATTGATCTGTCATCTGTCTGTTTGTGGCTGTGTCAACCCAGACAAAAGTTGAGCACATGGAATCTTGCTTTGAATCAAAGTTTACAGAGCATTCCATAAAGAACACCGGGAACTGCCAAAAACTATTTCAAAATGTTTTCCTTATGATAGAAGGAGATCTTAAATTACATGAGTGGAATGAAGGGAGTGATTCTTTATCATATTTTAAAACATTCTACAGTACACACTCTGATGCGTGATGGGTTTAATCAGGGGATTATGACTGCCATCTTACTTAGCATTTAACCAATTTCTCTTGATAATCAAAATGACCTTTTACTTTCCATCTAGGCGTTGCAGATCCACAAAGGCAACAATCCTCCAGATGGAGGGAGTCGCCTGCTTGTCTCCGGAGAAGTGGAAGCCTTAACTTAGATCCTGACATCTTTAAAACCACCACCTTCTCTGATCCAGATGTCGGTAAGAAGTCATGTCTCTTGAACAGTTTACGATACACTAATACAAGATTAAGATTAAGATCTAGAAGGGATGTTATATGATGCAGCTGAATACCCCCTCTTACACTCCTTAACTTCTGATACTGTGGGAGATCTTACGGTAGCTTTCAGTCATGATTAAACTCAAAAAGTGTTTAGTTTGTCTGTTCTGGGCCAATGTAAAAACATGGTGGTGCAACTATGGCCTCCTTGGTAGAGAGGACCCACTCCCCACGCATACAGGGTCACCAAACATTATACATCAGGGTGGATACACACCCATGAAACATCGTTTAAAATACACTCTGCTAATGGAAGTGGAAATATCTCACCTATTTTTTCTTGCACTGAACTATCGTCCAAGCCTGAAGCTTTTCTCTACTTTGCTGCCTGTTCTCTCACGTCTCAGTTTCTCATGGTCCCTCCTCCTGTGTGCATACATTGTCTCACAGCGGCATCCAAAGGGTGCAAGCTCCAGAGGAACCCCAGTGTTGAGCGCACAATGTCCCTCCCCTCTAACCCCGCCACATCCGGCTCCTTCCTACTGCCCTCCTACCCACTGGCTATGCTCCCAGGAGGCAAGCATGCACCGACACTCTCCCGTCGCCATGGAGATCCCTACCTGTCTATGTCAAACACCTGGCCCAATAAGAGGGAGAGCAGTCCTCACCAGCGGGACATCAGCCCCTGGAGAGACACAGCAGGGACAGCAAAGGGTAATCTGGCGCACCGATCTGCAAAGAGGGGGTGGGGGGGCTCCCTGGGGCTTGATCAGAAAAAGCAGTGGGGAGATTAAGAAAAAAAAATCTTCATTTATAACTTTAAGGCACATTACTGTACAATTTTGTGTAATTGTGTGTGACACAAATTCCAGTCAGCAGATGAAGTCTCAAAACATTCAATGTTCAATCACATATTTACAGGAAGGAAACGATTTACGAAAGCTGACGGCCACAATGAATAGAAAACTCAAATCTAATGATTGGTAACGTATTGTAATACCAATGTGATTTTTTTTTCCATAGCTGCCGTGTTGTCGATTGGGTGCCAGTAGTTACTGCTATTGCAGAGGCTTGGATATGCATAGTTTTGGATTCCCTGATCTTGTTGAATGTCGTAACGTGAAAGTATCTGGTTTGTCTGCTCTGCATGAAAGTGCTGTGACCCCCGTATCCTCGCTTCATCCCTCTCCTCCTTCAGGAGACCTTCTCTCCAGCAGAGGCTCTCCCAGGCCTCTCCGGGCCTCCCTCGTGAGTTCATCCTCCACTTCCTCATTCCGCCGGGCACTGAGCAGCACCAGGGCAACCCTCTCTATCTCACCTGTAGTTCCCCCAGTGGAACAGGTCCAGTCTCAGAGGTCCAATGCCCCAAGCAGCCCTCAGAGCCCGGAGCTGGGAAAGGGCCTTGAACTGGACCCTGATAACTTTAGTCCAGTGCTGGATCCTCAAGAGGAGAAGCCTCTCGACATGCAGGAGGTCAGAAAACTCTTTATTCTTCCCTCAGTAACGTGGGGCATTACATCTTTCAACACGCATTCCCAGCCTTTCACAATCCAGTGCATAATAACAGTTTGCTTTCTCTTGGGGATTCAATCCCGGCTCAGTTTACAAAAATTCCTCTCCGTGCTCGTGTGTGTGGATTCGTGTCGATTTACAGATGCTGAACTCCCTGCGCTCATTGCGCAACAGTGCAGCCAAGAAGAGGGCCAAAGCGAGCCTCAGCAGTCCAGGTCCGGACAGCCCCAACTCTGCAGAGAAATTAGACCTCGACTCACCATCACACACCTCTCAGAAGCTCACCAGATCTGCCAGTCAGGGTGGTCACTACGGCCTGAGCTCGGCTGCAAATTCTAGTTCCAAGTGCTTCAAAACCAGGTACAGGAGTCACATTCTCTCCGATGAGTTCATTTTCAACGTAATATATTTGGCATCTTGTCATTGATACTGCTGTAGGTTTCTCAAGTTTACTGAATGGTTCGGGCTGTTCTTGCTGCACCTAAATGTCAGGACAACCGTTGGTTTGAAATGTGCTTATTTCATTTGTGCGTCGGCAAACTCATTCCTCACTTGTCACATCTGTCAACAGTGCGGTAAGCTCTGGCTCCTCAGGAATGAAACCTCGCATCGCAAGAGGGCCCTCTGCTAAAATGAGGTCATCTGTGTCCATGAACTTCACAACCCTTCAAGGTAAGTAAATCATCAATGGTCAGTGTTTTTAATATACCCACCGGGTGCATAAATACAATCAATTCTTCTTATAATTATTGTTATTGAATTTATATGACCCTTATCTGGATTACCGCTCAAAGCGCTTTAGAGCACCGGATATTCACCCAGTCACACTAACATTCATACAGTGCTTCTATGTGCAGGAGTTTGTTGTGAGAACATGTTTGTGATTTTGGGTTCAGAGTCTTGACTAAGGACACCACGGCATGCAGAATAGGGGACACAACAGGAAGTGACCTAGCCAGAGGAGAATACTATAACCACCTTGGCCAAAGCCACCCAAAGAGACACAGTTTTCTTTTCTTACCCTGAATTAATACGTCGTAACTTTGTTTGTCTTTGTTTTTTGCCTTGACAAGGATTAAAAAGTGAAGTGTCTCCAGATGTGGGTGTTGTCGGGCAGAGAGTGACTTACTCAAATGGAACTTTCAAAAGTGAGTTGGATACAACGGAATTCTCCCCACCTTTGGTCAAACCAGACCTTCAAGAATCAGCCAGGGGTCTGAAACCTGCCACAGGTCAGTCGACATATTCATCTGATTCCCATGCTCATCATATTTAGCTTGCTTGAGTCGCTAATTTGAAAATCCCCTGACTAGGATCACAGAGCGACAGCAGCAGAAACTCAGCAGGCACAGACATGCCTGAGGGAGTCATTGGAAAAGGTCAGTCTGTAAAGACCACACATCATTGTTCAGCCACCCAGCTCTCTGCATTTCCACTGATCTAATCACGCCTCTGAGTCTGCTGTAAAGCAGGACTTAAAGACAGGATGTACGATACCCTCACCCATAAACCAGACAGAGAGATTGATCTTATTACTCTTTGTGTTGTTAATCACTTCATGGTCCAGCGTTTGATGCTTAGGTAAAATTAGTTCCATCTCGAGTCTCAGAAATTGAATCAAAATGATGAGACTGATCATGTATAGTGTATAATCAACTGAAACACATACATTATTGTTTTTATTGCTGTAGAATGATCATCACATCACCAATCCTATTTCATATCAGGATCGGCTCTCGTTCAGAGAGGCGGCCATGTTTTTATGGCGCTCCAGAATGTACAAACAAAATAGCTTCTGTGTTTTAACGATAAGTGAAGGCAAACACAGGTGCCCGGATGGGAAGGGTGGGGTAAGGGTAAGTATTCAGCTGCAGCATGCAACTTCGGATGTTCAACCCTGGATGCTGCTAAATCCTACACGCTGTCAGGTACTTTTGGGATAAACATTTAAGATATCTGCACGTTTCGCCTCTGTACTTCCTAGGTATGTTTGGCTCTGCAGTGTCCGGTCGTCCAGGACTGGAGCAGAGTGAGTCCGTGTCCAAATTTCCCACTGATCTGTCAACTAGTATCTACGGCCGAACGCCATCTGATTGTCGGTTAGACGGCAATGACAGCCCACATCCCAATGAGTTCAAGGTTAGTCAGACTAACCAGTGGTGAATCACAATGGACGGTGGGAAATGTCCTGCTGTCAAAGCTGCGCCTGAAGTGTTTTTATTCATTTATTTATTGTTGAATAATTCACTATGAGCAGGAGAGGCCAAAGAACACGAGGTTCAGCCGAGACAAGGTGCAGCCGCAGCATCTGGATCAGCTGGAGTGTGTTCAGGGGGAAAACACTCAAGAGAAGGTTCGCCACCGTGTCAGACAGATGTTGTCTGAATCCCCCTCTGAGGAGAAGAGAGCATTAATCATCAAAGGTGAGAGTGATCACTGGGAAATCACAGCCTACAATCTAGCCTTTTTCACACAGGACATCCAAACGATTGGATCCCAACATCTCGGATCCAAACTCTCTCCATAACCATCTCGGCTCGGATGCATTCAGGACAGCTGCAACTATTACTTGAGAATCCATTTTTACATTCACTTGCCTTCACTTTTGAAAACGTTCAACACGCGTCCTGTCCTCATATTTGTTGTGTAACTATGATATAATTGTCTTACATCAGGAAGTTAAACGAGGCAAATAACTGTTAGTACTTTGCCACTGAAGATGAAACATGCTCTCCTTTCATGTAGATCTGCAGCTACACAGCAACACGCTGACATCATACAAATCAGACCACTACACCAGCCCCTGCAGCCCCGCAAGCCCCGAAAGCCCACTCAAGTGCTTCACTCCACCCCTCCAGCCAAGCCCCCCCACAGTGCCTCCCAACCCCAAAAACCTCTCGCGACTCAGGAGGGCTCCCAGTCTCAGTAAGACTCGACCCTCCCTGTCACACAGCTCAGGTTGGTGAACTTCAATGCTTTTCATCTTCTCCCATTGAAAACCCAAAACAGTCTTTTAACAGAAAAAACAAAAACAGTCATTTATTAAACCGTCAGAGCCATCAGAGCACGGCTGAACGATACGTTTGCTTTAGTTAAAAGTGCATCAAAGCTTTGTTTTGACAACCACCGTTAATGCACCGCCAACCAGAACACACTCACAAAGACATGGGCTGTCAGACAGATAGATCTGTAACATGAAACTGAATCTGCATGTCTCTGTGTTGTGTTGTCGTGTCGTGTTGTGTCTGCTGGGTGGTTTAGATGAACTGTCCCCCGGCACCTCGAGCCACAGGGCGAATCTGTCAGAGCCCCTGGAGCTGCTCTGTCCCTTCTCCAAACCCAACCTGGCGCTGACAGAAAGCTTCAACCTGCTCAGTTCTGAGGACTGGTGAGAATCACGCAACTCATCTTCAAGACAACATATTACTAGAACTCTCATTTGTAAAGAAATATGTAAGGAATTGTAGAAATCGCTGTAGGCAACTATTTTGTTCCATCTTGTTCAGTTGTTAAATTGTTGTGATACATGTGATGAGTTGACTCACAGTGGTATAAATAGTGCTGGCAGTGACTGCAGATTCGCTAGCTACCTCTGAAACGGCGATACCAGGGCTCCCGGACCAAGGACGTGAAAGCCCCACAACACAGACTCCAAAACGTAGTCCTTTTTCTAATTACAGGGAGAAGAAGATTGAGGGTATGATGTTCTTGCGCTCTCTGGCCCATTACCACTCAGACACACTCCAGGACCGGCTTCATGATGTCTGCCTGTCCCTCATTCAAGAGGTTGGATGACCACTCCCGCCAGATTCTCATTGAACTTTGCATCCTGATCCGTTTTCACGGCCAGTGTTTTTGTGGCCGTCTTGCCGATGCTCTCGTCCATAATGTTTGTCTCACTCAGGTGAGGAACCTGCGGTCCAGTGTGTCTCGGGTCGCCGTGTGCACGCTGAGCGACCTGTACACCCACATGCAGAAGGCAATGGACCAGGAGTTAGAGGGGACGGTCAAAGCCTTGCTGCACAAGGCAGGGGAGTGCAACGCCTTCATCCGGCAAGACGTTGACGCCGCCCTGGATTGCATGGTGCAGCACTGCACCCCCTCCCGCAGTGTCAAGGCGTTAGTCGCCGGAGGACTCGGGTTAGATCCAATCACACCGGCATTAAATCATTGCCTCTGAATCTTTTGATATTAAGTCTTTAAAAAAAAAAACCTGTTCATGTCTGATTGCTGAATACATTTCCCCGCCGCTTACAGCCACCTCAATCCAGTGATTCGGAAATGTACCGCGCAGCATCTGTCCAGTCTGGTGGAGAGGGTCGGTGCCGCCCGCATTCTCTCGGGAGGGAAAGAGCTCACCGAGAGGCTCCTACCCGCTATCGCCATCCTGGCGCAAGACTCTTCACAGGAAGCCAGGTCGGTTCTGTGTTTCGAATACTCTGATATTTTTACTCTGGGGTATTAACTTTTAAGTATAGTATGCAGGATTTTGTTTGTCTTTTTTTGTTTTTTTGTTATTTTGTTATGTTTATACACACACACACACACACACAAATGAAATTAGGGTCCTGCATTATTTGAAGCACTTGTCCTGTGTCCTCTTTGGTGATGTGGATGCCATTATCATAGCTCCTGGCACCAGCAGGGCATGTTGGTCTCTCATCCGCTTTGTGCAGTTCTAGACCGGGGACTACACACACTGTTCCCCAAACATGGCTGCCCGGAAATGTCAACAAAATGAAAACGGAGAAAACACAGACAGAGATCAGCATCTCTGCAGATAAACCCCCGCTCCCCACACACACACACACACACAGTACTAGATTGTGGGTTTACACACTGCACTTGAATGATATACCTCTAACATTAGCTCTTAGTCTCTGATTTGCGATTTGTTCCATACACAGATACTTTGGGCGTCGAATGTTGCTGTCGCTGTCATCCCACCCCGACTTTGATAAGATTCTGCAGAAATACATTTCCACCAAAGACCTGTCGACGGTTAGAGATACCATCTACACCCTCAAGACAAAGGTGGAGGTTTCGCTTTTTCTAGGAGTTCTAACATTACAGCAGCGATGTCACTGGTGGAGGCGTTTTACCTGGTGAATGTGGGTTATTTCAGGGCCTCGGTGAAATGCCTCAAGACACCCCATCGGCCAGAGGCAGGCGCTCGCTCAGAGGGAGCGGCACTATCAGGGCATCGTCTCTCACCAGGGAGCCTCTCAACCAGACCAGCAGGTGAGTGTGAATAGCAAGTTAGCACAGTTAGCATTTGAAGGAGCATTAGAGAACCTGAGAATAGTTGAGCGTGGGCACGCGTCAACGAAAAGAAATGATCAACAGTGAGGTCAGCTGGTGTGTTTCCTGCCCGCCCTCTTGCTGTCGCCCGACACTCGACCGGGGGTTCGATCCCACTTCAGTCATGTGCACAGTCGGTCGACGTCATGCGATGTCCCTCTACTTTCGGACGCTATTTC
Organism: Chascanopsetta lugubris; assembly: GCA_016785325.1. NCBI lineage: Eukaryota > Metazoa > Chordata > Actinopteri > Pleuronectiformes > Bothidae > Chascanopsetta > Chascanopsetta lugubris. The sequence goes on along the minus strand of JAFBJT010017297.1, from coordinate 4,599 downwards.
TGAGCGGTTCTACAAAGCTGCTACTGTGTCAGAGGAAGCAGAGCAGGGTGTCATCAACACCCAGCACCTCAGTACTGGGAGCAAGCGCACAAGTCGTTTACATCTGACTTTTCCCAGTCACTTCACATGATGCCTTACCACAGGCCGATTGAGGCAACCGAGTCAACCGTGCACGTCTCATTTGTAACTCTGTCGCAGCCCGCGCACCCGTTGGAATCCAAAGGTTCGTGTTTTAATGAAAGGTTGACTTGCGTGGCTTTTAAGCCGCGCTGTAGAAACCTCCAACGGGTTTTCTTCGGCTTGCTCCGCAGGTACATCCTTCAATCGACTCTGTGTTTTCTACAGGGAATCCAGAAGCCATTACAGCTGTCGAGCTCAGAGACAGAGTATTGCCGATAAGAGCGAATACATCACGCAGATCTCAGCTCTGCTCGGTTCAAAAGACTTCAGAGAGAGGATGAAGGGGATCAACCAGCTCGTGGCCGACTGCCAGCACAACCCCATCATGGTCGTCAGTAGTATATTCCCGGTCAGTACCAGCATTGTTGTTCTTCGATGCAGTTTCCTGGTCGCACCACTGTATTGCGTTTCACCACGGATCCTCACAAAGCTGCGTCTGTCCCCTGCATCGCGTCAGGTGTTCGATGCCTTCAGGGCTCGGCTGCAGGAGTCCAACAGCAAGGTCAACCTCCTCGCCCTCGAGTCACTTCAGAAAATCATCCCCCTGATTAAGGACAACCTGTCCCAAGTGGTCAACATCATGGTCCCCGCAATCGTGGACAATCACCTCAACTCAAAGAACAACGCCATCTACACTGCTGCTATCGGAGCCATCAATGCACTTACCTCAAATCTCGGTACTGGCCGAATTCAAGCCTCGGCGTGTTTGTAGTGATTTGTGATTGGGCGGGAGAAGCCCATTCAATGAAGTGATTTCTTTTCTTGTTTCCACCACAGATAATGCACTCCTCCTACAGCCTCTCTGCGCCAAGGCTCAGTTTTTAAATGGCAAGGCAAAGGTGGATCTGATCGAAAAGGTTTCAGGTATAAAACTCTTTTTGAGTATTTTCCCAATATTCCTCTAATTTTAGTGAGACGGACGACGTGTTCTCTCAGTGACACTAACTTTTAAACTTGCGACCTTTCAAAGCAAGGAAACATGTACATCTCATGTCCTTTCTCTTGATTGATCTCTAGATCTCGTGACAGAGCTCTACCCCCGCAAACCCCAGGTGGTGGAGCAGAAGGTGCTGCCCCTGTTATGGCACCTCCTGGGCAGCTCCACCCACAGCGGCACCATCCACGGACGTGGCGGCGGCCTGCAGGCCGCCACCGCCCGCCTGTGCCACGCCCTGTACGCTCAGATGGGGTCCAGCCTTAGAGAGTGCGCCGCCGTCCAGCCCGCCAACGTCAACAAGGGTCTCAACGAGTTCCTGAGAGGCTTGTCGTGAAACGTAAACACGAACCCAGGCGCATCCGAACGTCGGGAGGGACGAACATTGACGCTGACTTTACTTGAAGACAGAGATGTTCTACATTTCTTATTACAGTGCCTGCATTTTAATATCAAAAAGAAAGTCTGTAAAGAATTCTTATCTAACACTTAAATCAGGTCTTACACACACTCCACCTGCTCTCTTTGCACTTTGAAAAGGTAGCTCATTGTCATGATAACTGTCATGACTTTAGTCATCCTACAATTGTCGTTGCTTTTTTTTTTTCTTTCCATCATCTAATCATGTACTGTAGACAATTCAGAGACCACATCATAGAATGTACTAATGAAATGCACAAAAAGATGAGGACAAAGACAGGGAATAAAAGGTGTATATTTTTGCTGTTTGCTCTATCAGATGTGATGTTGATATTTTAAGAATGTCTCATGTAGTTGGTTTGATTATTTGTGGATTGAGATTAACACAATATGTAAAAAAAAAAAAGGTACTTTTGTACTAAAGTGTATTTGCACAGTATTAATCGTATGCTGTTTGATGGTAAAGTTTATAATTTATCTATTGTATAATGCTTTCAAAGATAATGTCAATAGTTGATGTGGTCTTCTTGTTATTTTGCATGACCAACATTTACTTATGATCAAAATGGTCTCTATTTTTGTTATGTAGATGTGTATATATATATATATATATATATATATACACACACGCTGTATTTACACTGATGCCTAGATCACACTTGCATTCTGACTAATGGTTGCCTGGGAAACAGCGACGCCCTTGATCGACCTGATTTTGTCTTGCCAGTCTTCAAGTATCCTTTTCATTCTTCTATTGTTAAACTTTGATCCCATTTGTTTGGGCGAAGACAGACTGAGATATGGAGAATGGTTTTATGTACAACTAACCTGCAGATGCCTCATTCACACAAGAATGGAATCGTTTTCTGTGTTTGTCACCTTTTCTCTCCTGTAATGTGTAGTATGGGTGTTTTGTGCACAGGTGCTTCTTGTTGAAATCTCCTAGTGGGGGAAGGCTTGGTATCACAGAACACTCTTTTACAGAGACTTCCATTTGCCACTTATGGGACAGTGTAAAAGAGTCAAAGGTCAATGTTACACTACATGTGTGGGGACAGTGCCTGACAGACTGACCGTCCGTCCAAGAAAGAGGTCATTACACCTTTAACCTGATTTACCTTTATTCGTGGAAACAGTCAGTGAGTACACAGGAGAATATATCACCATTGTTTTGTTGTTTTTGTCCACCTCATATGGCATGTTGTGTTGAGCTGAGAAATAAATAACAGAAGCGGCCGACTGAACGGTCTCGGATTGAAGGACAAAGCTGTTATTGGACTTTTCACACACATCCCAGAGCCTCGTGAAAGAGGTCGGCTTGGCAAGCGGCGCAAAAAGACATCCGATTGGAATCTACCGACGCTTTGACATGCTTTCATGCTTCGGATTTAAAAACTAATATTACACGTGTGGCCGTGGCGCTTTGCTGCCGAGTGTTTCGCGGTTTGATTCATCAAACGAACAAAGCTGAAATAACGCTACTCTAAGTCTGGGTCTGGCTGCGCTGAGAACATGCCGTCATCCAACACAGTGTCCAACCGTCGACTGGCTCTATGATCCACGAGTCACAGCTAACCGGTGTCTCTCAGTAAGGAGGGGGGGGGGGCGAGGGGGGCTAGTTTGTCCTTCAGAGAACCAGCTGCTTCTAGTCAAACATTCACAAACATCCCACCGACAGTCAATCCTGAAGAAGCTTTAAACAAAATCATACTTAAAGGTCCAGTGTCTGGGACGTAGTGACGCGTCTTGGTGATATTGGAGGTTGCAGTGGGATAGACCCCCTCGCCTCATTCTAACCTGTACAAGCATGTAGTCAGAGAACCAATGGCGGCCTCCCGTTCAAATTCAAAATTCAAAAGATGATGAGTCCGTCCATTCTGAACTACTGTAAAAAAAAAAAAATGTAGTGGTGTAACCCTATTGGCCACAATAAAGAAGACCCGGCTTAATGTAAATATATCGGGCTCTTCCCAGTAACACGCACTGGGCCTCTGAATGATCTCAAGCAGTTAGCAAATATAGCAACTCCTCTGCACATTGGCTCGACACTATTCACTATTTTTTTTGTACACAGATAAATTCATCAACCACACACTTTGTACATCAGGTCTCCTCACAAGGCCCCGTTTAAAATGGACACTTTTCGTGGAGGGACTGTCCAGGACATTAGGTCAGTAACAAATCCAGTCTGAGTTCAACTTTGAGCAAAGATATAAAAACACGCGTGCGTTCGGAACAATAAAGGGGAAAAGGTCCTCTGGACGTCAGAGTTGAGCACAGCGCTCTGTCAACGATGAAACCAAACGCTGGGGCTTCTCAGAACAAGGTGCGGCTTCGAAAGAGACACTGACTGTTGAAGACCAACTTCGGATCTAAAACTTGCCCTGAGTGATCGGATCGTGTCAACTCATTCATTGCTCGGCTGTGTGAATTTAGAAGGATGTGCTGGGCTCAGTAAAGTATCAATACACAGTTTCTATTCAAGCAACAAGGTTTCTTTGACAGGAAATGACACGGGGTTCTCCCAGAGGATAATGCAAAGTACAAGATTAGAGTATTTGCAAAGGCCGAAGCGGGTTTTTGTGCACCTGGTCTGGAGAGGCGGCGTCCTCCTCGGTCTGCGTCCCCGCAACTCAGCGGTGTACAACTGCTTTGTCTTGGCCATGGCCATTGATTGAAACAGCTGTTCCCAATGAATCGGGGTAATTAGGACAATTATAATCATTATAATAATAATCAGAATTTAATTTTAACAGCTGGGATTATTTGGAATGGTAGTAGAACATTGGGTCTCCCCATAGACCACAACAGTTTGCAATGGTAGGAGTGATTCTGGACATGCCACTTTTTGTTCGAATGTAAAGAAACGCTGAGAATTGTATTCTTTCTTTTTTTTTTTTCTTTTTTTTAACACAATGACGCCTCTTGTACATTGTCTCATCTTTTGGGAGAAGACTGTGTCATTAAAAAAATGAAACAAAAAATCTTGTTGGTTGAATAAGTAACTTAAGTGAAAACTTGCAAGGGGTATGAATAATTTCAGGCTTCATACATACACACTACAG
>JAFBJT010017290.1:5000-17864 GCA_016785325.1 Chascanopsetta lugubris | reverse complement strand
ACAGGTTCACGCCGGGCTCCTGTAAAAACATGGCGGCCCCCCTTAGAGAGGATCCGCTCCTCATGTCAACATACATCAATGGCCTCATTTAAGGGGGGATGGATACAAAAGAATCAGTTGATTAAAGTCCACGTGTCATTGTTTCGGAATTATTTTGTGTTTAGTTTTGTGTGAAAAGTGACTGAAATCTGACACACTGCACCTTTAATCCTTCTATACCTGTTATTTGTTTATCTTTGCCTCGTCGGCCCACTTTCCCCGGCTGCCTCTCACCAGTCGAGCGTCTCTCACGGCTCGGCCTCAACAATCCCATTCGACACAGCTGCCGATGTAACCTCTCTCTCTCTCTCTCTCTCTCTCTCGCTCTCTCTCTCTCTCTCTCTCTCACTCTCTCTCTCTCTCCCTTTTCTTTTAATTGGCTCATGCCCGTTCTCTCTCTCTCTCTCTCTCGCTCTCTCTCTCTCGCTCTCTCTCTCTCTCTCTCTCTCTCGCTCTCTCGCTCTCTCTCTCTGTCTCTCTCTCTCTCTCGCTCTCTCTCTCTCTCTCTCTCGTGCCTGCCGCTGCGCTCGGCGCACCGCCGCAATCTCGGCCCGTTCCGCCGCGCACATGTTAATTACGCCGCTTTCCAGAGCGCCGGCGGCGGCGGCGCGGCGGCGGAGGGAGCCTCCTGAGTGTGCGCCGCAAATTGTTTTGTCTTAATGATTCTGAGAGCGAGCGACAATCGAATCTGTCTGGCGCGTGTTGTTGTTGTCGTCGTTATCTGTGCGATAGGCTGTAACATATAGTTCACTTTGTCGGATCCATTTGAACGTGGGAGTCTGTGGGGATCGACTCACTTCTGGAACAAGCCTCGAGTGGCCACCCTGTGAACTGCAACTCCGCCCTTTCCCGCGCCTTTCCCCTCCAGCCGTGGTCATTAAAATGCAAAAGGTCTTTAGCTTGTCCAGTCTGGGTCACCATAAGACATGGTGGTGCCACACGGCGCCCTCTAGTGGAGAGGAACTGCTTCATCTGTAAATGTAAAGGAGTGGTTCTAATACCGAGCCATGAAAACATCATATTTCATGACTGTGAAAAACAAATCAATTTCTTGTAAATCCTACACACTATTTGTAACATGAAAGGTGAAGAGAGAGAGAGTGCGTTTGTGTGTGTGTGTGTGTGTGAGAGAGAGAGAGAGAGAGAGAGAGAGAGGAAGGGATGAGGGAGGAGGAAGTGAAAGGTCAGAGGAGGACGAGCTGAGGAGAGACGACTTGAGAGAGAAGAGCGTAAATGTTTGTGTTATTTTCCACAGCAGCTGTTATCTAACACGGTCAACACACACACACACACACACACACACACACACACACACACACACACACACACACACACACACACATACACACACACACACACACATACACACATACACACACATACACACACACACACACACACAGAGTGACCTTGGGGACGTTATGTGACGTTGTACCTCCATCATTCCACCCATACATGCTCCTTGTATGTGTGTGTGTGTGTGTGTGTGTGTGTGTGTGTGTGTGTGTGTGTGCGCGTCAATAAGAAAGGAGGAGTTGCTGTTTAAATTAGTGATTAGGTTGTTGATGTACCTGCTGATTTGCATATCTCTGAGTGTGTTCTTGTCATCTGCATAGGTGTGTGCGTGTGCATGCATGCATGTGTGTGTGTGTGTGTGTGTGTGTGTGTGTGTGTGTGTGAAGGGTAAAGCCCCAAGATGTATCAGAGTGATTGGGTTAGAAATATGTCACTGGGGACATGCTGGGCTGTGATTGGCTGACTTCTGGGGGCTTACACACGCATTTTGGTTATCAGTCCATTACCCCACCGGGAAGATAATGGCTGATTTGGGTGTATGCGCACACACACACACACACACACACACACACACACACACACACACACACACACACACACACACACACACACACACACACACACAGAGCAGCGAAGGTCACGGGAGGCATCGGGAGCGTTGGTCCAGTCAAGTCAGATGAAGCTGCTGATCCACTCACCTCTGCAGAGGTCATGTGCTCCCCTAAGCCCAGAGGCCTCTGAAGGACCATCAATCACCGCACCACCTTGGACACGACAACACCCCCCCCCCCCCCCCCCCCCCCCCCCCCCCCCCCCGCCCGCCCCCCCACCACTATAGAGCCATAATGCGCTATAAGGACGCGCCGACACCACCCGAGCACTTGTTTTTTTATCGCGTCGGTCGGCACCGCGTTGTTGTCGGGCGGATGGCGTTCGCATACGCGCCCTGACGCGGGGCTGACGCTCCCGCGTGTCGCCACATGGCGGCCGAGCGGAGGGCGGCGCGGCGAGGCAGAGATCAAGGTCGTTGGCGACGTCCTCATCACTGGCACTAAGCTCCCGTCATGTTTCAAAGCTCAGGGATAAAACGCCTCGTCATGTTATTTTATTTTATTTTATTTTTTTTTCTGCCGTCAGAATTAGGGAGGGTGTTTAGAACACGGGATTCAACATCACAAGATCGACGATGCTCGTTTAAAGGGGAAGTGAGGGATAGTTAGTGACGCCTAGTGGTGGAATTGGGTGTTGCAGCCTTCGCCCTTCCCTTTTAAAAAAAATGTAATTATTATTGAAATCTAGAAAAGTAGTAATGAAAATTGTAATGAAAAGACACTAAGTTTTAGACGGGAATCACTGCTGCAGCACAGCCAACAGGTGGGATCTAAAATAGAAATAATAAAACAAAAATGATAAAATAGAAATAATGAAATGGAGATCAATCAAATGAAAATAACATCAATGTATCAATAAAAAAAAAAGACAGATGGTAAGAAAAAAATGATAATAATACACATTTAGATACTGTTATGTCCGGGGCTAATCGCAGATGATCAGAAGCTCCTCCCCATTGATCCCCTCCTGATCGAGGAGGCCTTTGGGAGCGGGAGCCGCCTTCTCCCGATAACAGCAAATACTTTCATAATAATTCATCGTTTAATTTTTTTCTTCTTTTTGATATTAAAATCCAGAGCAGCGCTCTACGCACACGCTCTGGATGGAAGGCGTGAGGTGCGTCACTGGGACAAAATGCGATTCAAAAATATGAAAATGTGAAACATGAATGCATCTCCTGTCCCGCACAAGCAGCCGGAGGGTGTGAATCCTTAAGCAGCTGCTGCATAACGACGTTCCCCCCACACATGGATTCTTGGAGGGATTTTATTTTGAAAAATGAGTTTTTAAATTCCGTGCCTGGTCACATTGCGAACAGCTTTAAACTCTGGTTTTGGGAATTCATGCTGAAATGATGGGTTCAGTTATTTGCTTGAAGATTGTCTCTGGGTCTTTTACAAGTTGTGCGGCAACTGTGGATTCCTTCAAAATAAAAGTCAAAGGTCATGTCATCTTCTAGCGTTTCTGGGGATTTCTACCAGTACGCGATCAAACACTCGCAAAACATCGGTTCGATGGTTTCTCCGCCCATTGTTTGTGAGTGAGAGGAAGTCGTTGGTCCGAGCTCTCGCACGCCTGACCTTCAAAGTGCCACAGCGCCGGCCCCGGCCCCGCCCCCGCCTGGCGGGTGCACTGTGGCGTCACCGTCCCTCCATGGCGCCGCCCGGCCGGTCCCAGATCTCCAGATGTGCCCGCCGACACATTCGCTCTCTTCATGTCAGACAGATGTTTCCCCCTCTCTCTCTCCTCCACAGCTGCAGGACGCCGGGCGGATGACGGGCTCTCTCTCTCCCTCTCTCTCTCTCTCTCTCTCTCTCCCTCTCTCTCTCTCTCTCTCTCTCCCTCCCGCCCCCTCCGCCATATTTATCATGAGGTAATTGCGTGCCGATCCAAGTGAGAGCCATTACGCTGGAAGTGGAAAATAATCTGGGGTGATTTGACTCCCCCGCCCCTTCCCCACCTTCCTCAGCCTTCCCCTGTCACTTCCCCTTCAACTCCATGCCCCCCCCACCCCCCACCCCCCTCCCAGGAATGACCAGATGCCAGCAATTTCACCACTGTTGACTTATTTACATTTCTGCAATCATGGGAACGCATGAATATTTATGATGCTGGTCTCATGTTGTGGGGCATCTGCCTGCGAGGCTCTCTTATTTGTGTGTGTGTGTGTGTGTGTGTGTGTGTGTGCGCGTGTGCGTGCGTGCCCATAATATCATGATACTTCACTGAATTGTGCAGTTATTCACAGTTGGGCTCTGCTTCTTCATCAGCCAATGCATTTCAGGTGTGTTTTTGCCATAGTCAATGCATGTCTGTATATATGTGTGTGTGTGTGTGTGTGTGTGTGTGTGTGTGTGTGTGTGTGTGTGTGTGTGTGTGTACCATGGATCCACTGAACCTGCGTTTCTTCCCTTCCCTGCAAACACGACATGGACAAAGAAAGTCAATCAATGTTTTATGAGAGTTAAAACCTGAAGGCACACACACACACACACACACACACACACACACACACACACACACACACTTGGTCCTTTTCTCTCCCTGAACGCTGTTACAGTATAAATGGATTAGGTTTGGTGAGAGGTGGACGGCTATTGGAGCAGTGAAATACAGTGTGTATGAGGCAGTAAGCAGGTCCCTGCTTGATAGATGAGGGCGTGTGTTTGTGTGTGTGTGTGTGTGTGTGTGTGTGTGTGTGTGTGTGTGTGGATGGAACCACCCTGTGTCATCAGAGCCTCTTTGAAAGTCCTCCAGCAGAATACCTGCCCCGTGTTGTAATTGTATCAGCGTGTACTTGACACTTTGAGACGGTGAAGTAGATGGATATAAAAACTGTGTGTGTGTGTGTGTGTGTGTGTAATGTCTGAGACGTGGACACACTGGAAGATCTACAGTACAGAGCTACAGGAAGTGCGCCGATGTTGCGATGGTGGCCAAATGCTGCTACTGCAGCTTCTGTGTCAGACGTGGCGCCACTCGACCACAGACATTGAAAGGATGATGTCTGTAAATCCAGTGGATATTTGATTTATTATCTCTTATTATTTACATATGGCTCATTAGAATCTTAAAGGTGCAGTGTGTCAGTACGATTTGTGTGTCATTTTTGTCACTTCGATATAGAAAAAAAGATTACAAAACAATGACAGACTGAAATATTCATCATCACCTAAATGTGCTTTTGTTCCCAACACCCTTCAATGAGTCCTTTGATGTATTTTTACATCCTCTCTACAGGGGGCCGCCATGTTTTGACAGTGGCCCAGAGTGGACATATTCAACACCATTTGAGTTTCAATGACAACGAAAGGCTACTTACTTCTTATTGGCCGAGCCGGAGGGAGACGAGCTGCTGACTGACGGCAGTGTTGCCGAGATATTTCGGACATTTGACTGCTCACACGTGATTGGCTGAAGACCTCTGGTCACAGCCAGACACACAATGGACTCCACTTGCATCCAGACACCTGTGCTCCTCGTGCGCTCCACGCCTTCGTGCCCTGAAGGGTGAAGCATGTGGTCTTCAGAGAAGCTGCTGAGTCAAATAGAGATGTCGCATGAATAAAACACACACGCTGTCATGGAGCCAATCACGCGCTGTCACCGCGAGGAGATAACTCAGGGCCGGGGTGGCGAGCGTGACCCCGCCCCCCCCGATGGCCCGTCCCTAACAAGCAGCAGATTGACAGAGGTCACAGCGCCGTCCCTCATCTCCAGCTCCTTTTATTAGCTCTTTAACCGCCAGACAGGTCGCGGGGCCCCTCCCCCAACTCCCGCTGATGTCCCGCCCGCCCAGGCAACGCTCCCTCAGCGCTGTCTGGCTTTTATTGGACCGTCCTCATTCATTACAAAAATAAACGGATACAATCTCATATTTCCACTCTTTTTACGGGGGGAAGTTGACGTTATTGCCTCTTTGGCCCGACTCAGTCACCACAATGCCAAATTACCACCCAGAGCCATTACAGGCGAAGAGAGGCCATTATTATATAATGATGAAAATGTCCATTTATTACTTTGAATATTACAAGGTAATTGTAATCATATGAATGCACAAGTTATGTCCATCTTCATTCATTCGTTTGTCAGTTCAGTTGGATACGATTTGTTTAGTTGCTCATAAACACAAAGCTCGGCTTAAACGCTTTAATATAATCGTAATTATTAATTGTGTGACAATTCCTTTCGGTCTGGCTTCATATCGAGCTGACTTGTGGAGCTTTTATTTTGAAAAGGATGAATCTCCAGTCACCTCCAACTCAAAAAGTGGAGAATCTTTTGATTTTTTGATCATTCATAATCGCAACAGTCATAATAAAGATAGAAATAATAGTGCGTGTGACTTGTTCTGTCCCGATCCTGCGACAGTGGCTTGTGAAGGTGCACGATGAACACGTGCTCCAGAACGATCGCAACGCTTCAAATCAGCCGCTCGCGGCCCCCGGGGGCCCCTCCCACTCAGCATGGGCCCTGCACCACGGCGCCGATGAGCCATCACTCATGTTCCATAGATGAGTGTCCCCTGGCTGCTGCTGCCATCATATTTGTAATCCTCTGTGATAATAGCTAATCCAATTGAGCAAATCCCCGCTGTCACAAACTCACACTGGTACAATATGGAACACAAATATAGACACACACACACACACACACACACACACGCAGAGTGTATCACTCCCAGTGTAGGGCTAACACACACTTGCAAAGCTAATGCCATCAAAGGGCTGGTGTGGTGTGTGTGTGTGTGTGTGTGTGTGTGTGTGTGTGTGTGTCTTCATGCGCCATGCCAGGCTGGAGAACAAGTCAGCCGCCTCTGCGATCGGACACGAGGGGGGAGCAGAGAGCAAAGACACAGAAGAGTTCTCACAGCAGGGGGCGCCGTCACTGTGGCGATGAGCGGGGGGGGCAAGGAGACACCTTGCTAATCAGGGCTAATTTACCCAGAGGGTCGACTGGCAGGTGCATTAGCATCGTCAAGGTAACGTGGGGGGGGGGGGGGGTACAAGCGTGGGTGGGGGGGGGGGGGGGGGGGGTGGAGGGACCGGAAGAGCTATGAATGCATGTGGATACAAGCGTCCTCGTACTTGATGATCGCTTATCCAAGCTACGAATAGTGTGTATGCGTTTACGTTGCATGTGAAATGTAAACACTTGCACTTGAATGCATCGCTCCGCATGTGTAATGAACGAGTTTAAGGGCTTTGCGCTTTTATTTCTAGACCATCAGACGCCTTAAAGGCCTCACCAGCCACTTACAATGATGCTGCGGGCCACATTTGGCCCCCGGGCCACGAGCTCGACACATGTGATTTAGAGGATGACCCCCCCCCCCCCCCCCCCCCCCACAGCTTTCCCCTCTCCCCTCATGTCTCTCTCTCTCTCTCTCTCTCTCTCTCTCTCCCCTCTCCTCTGTGGATCATGGCAGGCTAATCTCAATCTGTTTCGCCGCGATATCACACAGCAGCTCTACAGCTGTGGCCCGTGCCAGGCCGCTGGGCCCGCATGGCCCCCCGCGCCAGCTCTGGCTGTCCGCTGCAGCCAGCACTGACTCTGGTGCTCCACACACACACACACACACACACACACACACACACACACACACACACTCTACTACAGTTCAGTGATCAAGCATCAGTGATGAAGATGCAGGCTGACGTTGATATTTGAAAACTTCACCATCGTCCAGACTCCTTTGTGAAACCCTGATAGATATTGCAGCACACGCGTGTGTGTGTGTGTGTGTGCGTGTGTGTGTGTGCGTGTGTGTGCGCGCGTGTGTGTGCGTGACCGAGAACAGTCTGTGAAAACTGCCCCGGATGTATTTCCCAGTTGTGCACCGTCTTTAATTCCTTCCTCCCTCCTTTCATCTTTTCATCACTGTCGACCACTGCAGGCAGTTAATTACACTGCACCTCTGGAACAGGAGGGAAGTGTCACTGTTTCAAGATAATTAGATTAAAAACATGTAATTATGATAAGCTCATCAAACGAAATCCCCCAGGTAACATTAGGAAACGCCTCGGACGGCAGGGAACATCACAGAGATGCGTGGGATCAGATCCTCGGGTCAGTGGTGTGAGTGTCGATGGTCAGTGTTTTCATTTGTGATGAGAAAAAAATACATTCAACTCTCAATTTCCTCATCAAGAATGCAAGGTCACGTGACCTCCTTTCTTTGTCGTCCCCCCCCACCACCCCACCACCCCCCCATGGAGTCTCGTAAAGTGGAAGTGACTCAGCAAACACGGTCCGACGCAGATTATATTGCAGAGCTGAAGCCGCCACAGACCCGCGCGGTTCCTGCGCGACTCGGCGGAGACATAAACAGCCTCCCCTCACACATAAATGCGCAGCCGGCCCACCTCCGCGACAGGAAGTCACCGTGCGTGCGCATTCAGAGGTCCGCCACGGGCTAAATCACACACCGGGCTGTGTTTACCCCGAACACACTCTTCTAGGGTCAATCAGAGGTGCGGTGGACACCATCGTGAAACACAGCTAAGAGGGACATTACAGCACTGGTAGATGATGCAGGGGTCAGTAGACTTATATGATATTGCAAAATACAGTTGAGGTGACTGTTGAAGAGGAAATGTCCTGTGTACAAAAATAAAAAAATAAAAATAAACCCCGTATTCTTAAATTCAAAGACCTCTCTGTGGAGATCAAAACAATACACCAAGGCAAAACTCCTAAAATAACAAATAATTCCAAAATTTGATCCTGTTGCGTGCGCATCGTGCTGGATATGGTGACATCTAGTGGAGAAGTTGGATGTTGCAGCTGAGCCGCCCCCTCTCACCCCCAAACCATCATCTGAATTTATGCTTTCAGGTGATTATACACTCAATTTCTGCCTTGGCAACAATGTCACTTATATCGTACACACTGGACCTGTAACTCGAACTGCATTCATTCGAAGCCAGACGGCCACAAATCAAATTGAATTTCACCAGATCTGGATTTCTTTGATTTTGCTCTTCGCGTGTTGCGTCACGCCTGGATTTGATCCGTCAGCAGACATGAATTATTCTCTGACACACTGAGCAGGGCGTTGAAATATTCAGGAAGTCAAAGAAAGTGATGGATCCAGCCTGAAGTCTGGATCTGCTCCAAAATGTAATGGCTTTCTCTCTGGGTTATTTCCCAGCCTCCCGGAAAGTTCCTCGGGAAAACTACGGCAAACAAGTAAAACAGACAGTGACATGGATATGACCCTTCAAAATGCATCACGACAACAAGGAGTGTTTTCAAAGTACAGTTTCCTCTCTCAATTGACACTTGGCTGGCTCAGTCAAAATCTTAAGCCCCTCCCCTTTCAACAAAAAAAATAAAATAATACTTACTGCTTATACTAGTTCCATAAAATTGCGTTGAGTAAAGCACGTCCTCCTTCGACGGGTTTTTTTTAAATTTTTTTGTTTAAGATTAAGTAGAAGAGGTGTTGAATCTGCTGCCAGGTAATTCATTCAGCTCAACTCCAGGAGTTGTTTCCACTAGCTTCAGCTTGCTGCACTGTGTTTGCAAACAAGTATCTCTGACTTTAACCTGAATTACAACTATTACAACACTACTATCGAAGACACGACCGGATTATCAACTGCTAAGTGCCTCAGCGCGCATGACGTGACTCCACAGGTGCGTTTAATCAGCTAATTATCTCGCTACCAGCAGGTTTGTTTACACTGGCCGGAAATTAGCCAAACAGCTACTAGCAGCTAGCGGCTAGCAGCTAGCAGGTTAGCCCTTATGGTTTCCCCTTTGAGTCCAGCAGTATTTTATTTGACCATGAATGACATTGCTTCAGTTATGAAACAAACTGAGTCATTCGACACAGCTTGTTGTGTAATTTATATTCATGCCGCAGGAAACGGAGTGAAATAGTAATTAGGAGCCATGTACTGTGATGCTAACAGTTTCAGCAGCTATTGATGACGCTGCTCTCAGAGCTTCAAGTTCACTAACGATGTGGAGGTTTAATGATTAGTATCTGGGATGCTTGGTGATTTGTTAAGACAGTGTAAAGCTATGGTCAAGTTTGATCAATGCTAGCTGAGCACAGGCTCAAACTAGCCTGTGCTTGCTATTTATATGAACTCTGAATGACATACGTCGAAGTTGTAAATACAGTATGTGTGAAGGTTTGTTCGGCAGATATTCCATCCTGATAATGTTTCTTATTTTCATCTCATCCTATTCCAACCAGACCCCCTTTCCATCGCCATACACGCTGCCATACAGTCACACCCCCCTGGACAAGGTGAGTTTTGTTTACTTGGTATGGTAAACACCAGTAGTATTATATGATCATTATGATGGGATTTATTACAAGGCTCCCATACCTTCTCTCATGCTTCATCTCTTAGGATGCCATGGCTTCCTCACGATGGAGATACAGTGTTACAGTAGCACTATCTGAAGGTATTTATCATGTGTCCTGTCTTGTGATGGCTCTGCACTTCATCATGTGGCTTTACTCTTTTTAGGGAGTGATATGGTTGATGTACAGATTGAATCTTGGCAGAGGTGGGTGGCGTGTGATTGATGCTGGTTGGTGCAACTCTGCGTCCAAATCAGATTATCTCAAGTAGTATGTCTCGTAATCCAGCAGAGGCTGACCACTACATTCCTGACCTAACGTTGCTGTAAAGAGGGTCTAGAAAACTGAGGATTTTATACCATTTCATTTATATATATATACTGTATGTAGTGAACGACTGCCAGACCAGCACTGTGCACAGAGCAATGAATTTTATTTCTCTGTGGGGGCTGCAGCATGGAAGATAGTAAAAATTTATGTCACGTGACCTCGGCAGCCGTTTTATAATCACACACCAAAATATATGTTGAAACCCTTTTCTTTTCTGCTCTTCAACATCCCACATGCTGTCCCAACATTGTTTTGGAGGTCAATATGTTGAACAGAAGCATACCATAGAATTTCGACACATCCAGTTCCCATTGGATTTTGTGAATTAATTTAGTATGTTTTGACCTCCCATATCACCACTTTTTATATCATGACGATAGTTTGTCCTATTACATGCATTTTTGACATATCAGTCCAGCAAACAAGCTTAGCGAAGCAAGCAAATCTATTTAAACTCTTTTTGTTTGTGTCAAATCATTTAAAAACTTGTTTTAAGGGAAAAAAAATGGCTACACAAGTTTATTAATCAATGTCTTAGTTCAGCTTTGACCCCGTCGGCATGCACACACTCAGTTAGGTATAAATACCAACAGGACATTTTACATTTTACTGCCTAATAAATAATTAGCCATTCGATCTGGTGCAGCATTCCCAACATGTACACGCTGTAATAAAGCTGAATTACACTTCAGAAGAGGAAGTGCCTGTGTTACTGATAGTTTTCCACCTTGTCCACAGGGAACTGCTCGGTCTCACCAAGTTTGCCTTTGCCCATGAATCTGTCCTCGTTTCCACCTCAGTATTTAATCTGCCCTGCATCCGTCTCCCCAGCTGTCTGTTTATAAAAACACCCCACACGTCGCTGTTTATTGATAGCATCACCGCAGCTGAGCATCACCCTCGTAATCACCGGGGAGAGAAAAGCCTCACCAAACCACGCACTGACACACGGCGCCGCCATTACGGGAGTTGTCAACACTTTAATCAAAAATGAATAAATACAGCTGCAAGGACACGGGCAGAAAACGGCGCCACTTGACTATTGCGTGATAAACAAAGTTGTACTCGCAGTGCAGAGTGTGACTGAGTTTTCCGTCATCTCTCACAGGAGGGAAGAACACGTCTAATGAACAGAGAGAAGGCTGCGGAGCCGGCGGAGCCCTTGAAGCCGAGTCCGGCGTTGTGCTGCAGAGAGATTGTCCGCTCCGCTCGACTGGGCGTTGTATCTCCGTGAGACAATGGGTCAGTTGGCTGCGTCCCTCTCCCGCTCTCCATACCCCTCAGTCCGCTGTGGCTCTTTAAGTATTTAAAGCTGTGAGCCGTTTCCCCTTCTCCTCTCCCCTACTTTGCCGGAACGAGTGGGTCTAATGCCTCGTCCCTCGTCAGCTTCCTCCCTTCATCTATGTATTCTCTTTTTTTCTTCTTTCATTTCCTCTCTTGTCCTCTTTCCTTCATCAGCACATTTCTGTCTCCAGGCATAATGTCAGTTGCGTGGTTGTTGTTTTTTTTTTATTTAACACCAGGCTCCTTCCTGTCTCTTGAGTAGAACGTACATATGATCCCTGTGTGGTTTTAACTTTTGTTTCATGCGCCATGTCCTTTTTGTCCACGTTCATTCGAGTCAGCATGGCCTGAATGACCACATCACATCGGTATACATTCACCACTGCCTTTTGGTTCTTAAGCGAAATAATCTTAAATCACATCACCTCGAATCATCATCTCACCCCTGGAAGCCGATTGGCTGATGAGGTAACTCCTCGCCAGAGGCAGGAAAAACAACCTTGACCAGACGCCATTATACCTTCCTCTCTCAGTAAATGTATTATGTGGCAGAACCAGTCCAAGGTCTGTCTCGGCTGAGACGAATGGTGACAGAGGGTGATGCAATATTTATGACAAGAAAATAACAAATAAGTCCTTCCAAAGCTCACACCTAATGAAACTCTTCTATTACAGCACAGTGTTTACTGGGGGCAGAAGGGTCCTGCTGTGCAAATACAAATATTTTACTATAACATGAGAAATATAGATTACTCCGAAGAGCTTTGTTTAGTTTTCACTCGAAAGAGGAACGTATAAATTCCCAAATCATGGAAATAATTCTATCCACGTATTCACTCAAATTAATTGTTATTTTCGGCCCCTCCATCAGCCGAGTCGAGTGTGCGCTTGTCGTTTGTTCGCGTCTTTGCTCTTATATTGTGTGCGCTGCTTGTCTGCAGACACGGAAACAAGAAGCAGATTGCTTTACTGCACTGGCA
>JAFBJT010017186.1:20454-48812 GCA_016785325.1 Chascanopsetta lugubris | reverse complement strand
TACTGTCTCAACAAAAGTGGACTCGGTCACAGAGGGACTGGGGTAGAATTATTAAGTAAGATACGGGACTGACAGACACTGAGGACCCAACGATACAGCTGATGTAACTGTGTGCACGTGATCACAGTACGGTATCGATATTTCGACATGTTTTACTACATGGATACTCGGAAGAAGCACACATTTTAATGAATCAGCTTTATAGGTGATCATTAACATTTAACACAGATAACAACAATAAACACAATGCCAGTGCAGGAAGTCCATCGACCCTTGGTTCAGAAACTAGCTTTTAAGTATTTTTTGGCAAGTAATAGATAACTTAACAACAAGGAAATTGTAAATCGACATCCACATTTTGTTAGCTGAACTCATTTACAATCAACATTAATGTAACCAGTGTTTCATTCTTGTTAGTACCAAGAATGTAGAATGTGTTTTTCGCAGTCTTGGTATAACTGTAGGTACGTTGTTGTTTAAATTTAGGTTCTGTTTGCTTATCTTGAACCAGCCACAGTATATCTCTGCTATCGAGCCACAGCAGCAGTTCGTTGCAGCAGTTAGTCTTCCTTCACAAACAGTGACAGTGCTGCCAGTAGAGCTAAGGCTCACCAGATGTATCAGCAACCACACACTTTGGAATGAATTCAGAATAGTTAAAAATGTTGTGTTGGCTGTTTAGTTTCTACATGGGTTCAAATTCACCTGTTAGTGACATGTAGTTAAAAAAAGGATGGGAAGTGGTTTGTCAACTTTTGCACTGCTTTTGTTTGTTTAGTGCATCCTGACCTTTACATAAACTTTGAACTATGACTGATATTTTTCAACTTAAAGAACGTTTTTGAAAACTCACCTAGAAGAAACAACCTATTTTGTTGGTCCCTGAAGTCATGAATGCATAGTTAATCTAGTTTTCTTATAGATATTTAGTCAGTACTTGTCTTTGTAATGGGATTTTAGTGTGTCTGTATTTTCAAACATCCATTTTTAGAGGAAAACACAGTAGCACATATCTTCACCAAGACCCAACAGTCTCCTATAATTCAGTCACATGCATAGACATGTCTCTTAGAATTCCAAATATTTTCCTGGAAACCGGCAAAAAATCCCAAGTTCTGTCTAAAACATTGTTCAAGAGAGTGTAAAAAAAAACATATTCAATTGTAAAGGTTTTGTGGAAAACTGCGCAGTATTTTTTATTGGATAAACAAGCTCACAGGCATGGATGAAAAAAAAACCTTAATAACGAATCACGCTTTGTGTTTCAGCTGAATTCTCCTCCACACTTCCGAACAGCGTCGTGGAACACAAACAAGACTGAGACCAGTCGGAGGATCTTGGAGGCAGCGAAAGTAAGTCGAAGAGTCCGATTGTGGATCAGTATTTTCTGTAAAAATCAGACTTAACAGAAACAATATATGTTGTTTGCACAGCATTTCCAGGTGACTGACAAACGAACATGTTGGCACGGGAGCGCAGGAGGACGGCTGAATGCCGATCCAAAAAATGTGGTGAGTGTAGTATCTTTTGAGTTCATTATTTTCAAATATCTTTGCTTAAATGGAATCATTCTGTGTTTGCAAACTAAATAAAGAGGACATATAAGATAGTGCTCTTGTTTAGTAATCATTATTTCCAGTCCATGTTTGCTCAGTTCACATTATTCTCTGAAAAAAACAGAGGCAGTGGACTTCAAAAGGTAATTTCACCCTTGATTTACCTAAGAATTTCCACTTTGATGACAAGTGGCTCTCTCAAGTTACTGAAGCTTAAAGTGGTGTCTTTGCTGACACCCATCTTGAGCAATCCCATGTTTTTAAGCCTTTGGTTTAAGTATATGTTTGTTATGCCTAAGGAATGCCACAGGATATTTAAGCCTGATGCTTTCTGTTTACATAACATAATCATGTTTTCTGATGAAGTCATTTCAAAGGTTCCTAATCAATGACAGCAGTCTCCCCATTGTACTCTTAAAAGTCCATACAATAGTATTCTTTACTCAACTCACAAGACTGTCTCATGATAACGATCTCACAGTCAATGTGTGCCCTAACTGATTAGACTATTTTTATTAATTAATCAGTCTACATGTTATGCTGTATACATATACTGAAATTAAATCAGTTATTTTTACCCATTAATCTGTAAGCATGATGGAGAAGCATGAATTAAAATACAAAATCTTTTACTTAGAGTGTGGGACTATTCGGTGCTCTGCCCTGAGGCATCGTAGAATTTAGCTATGTCCGGATGAAACTCCAATAAATAACATCAGCCTGTTCGGTCATGCTCAGTTTTGGGAATTAAAAACTACCCAGAAATGCCTCCATTACTGCTGAGTAGGCAAGTGTACCTTTGTTTAGAGCTTGTGTTTGTGATGTTCAACAGTGCTCGCCTATGGTTTGCAAGCAGTGCAATAAATCAATAAGCTCTATCTTTCATACTGCACCCTTAAATAATCACTGAGGTAGACTGAGTTTTATAATACATTAACAGGCTTTCAGCACATGTGGTCCATAAGCCCTCTGTAGTCCACTCAACTGTTAATATTTATCTCTTTGCAGTGACATGTCCTCCTGGACTGTCTTTGGTTTAGGGCAGGTGTTGGGCACAGTTTCACTGTAATTTGAGTGGAGATTCAGCCTTATAGCAGTGCTATTACATGGTGCCACCATATTGTGTGGATTAGAGGAATTACTACATATTCATTGGCCTGTGCAGCATCCCTGTGGCAGGTGTGTGGTAGAGTGTGGGTAAACAGCCACATTGGCACTGGTGGGCTCTCAGCCTCAGCTGAAATGACAGCTCAGGTGTCTCACAGGACATGCGGTGTCAGGCTGGATACCCAGGTCCACCTGGACTCTGCTGTCGTAGCTTCTCCTGCATCTCCTGCATCTCTTCAGGGATTCATTTTGACATTTGATGTTCCATGTGTCTGCCCAGAGATCCACGCGTAGGTCATCACCACCATCATGCTGAATACAGAATGCAAGTTATTATATTAATTATTGAACATAATGTGGGTTAGAAAGCAAACATTAAAATCGCAGTCTGTACATCCATGTTGATCAAACTGGGGGTGCTGTGATCTGAGGACATGTTTTTGTTTTCTTTTCTTCTCCACAGCTAAAAGAGGTGAATTCAGCCCAGATCCTGTCTGCAATGCTGTCTTATGTGTGGCCAAAGGACAGACCTGACCTGCGAGCTCGAGTTGCCATTTCTCTGGTCCTGCTTGCTGGAGCTAAGGTTAGTTCATCTAGGCAAAGTCAGAGATATCTACCTCACTATTTTACTTTTTTTACTTTCTCCTTAAGAAATAATCTGTGAATTCCGCAAGAAATGAAAATTGACATAATTAGACTGATGTTTTATGAGGATGTAATCACCTTAATGTAAGAATAGCTATTTTTCGTTACTCGAGAATAAACTTTCTTTGATTTGATCAGAAGCAGGTCTACATAATGGAGGCCACCATGTTGAACCCCTGCGTTTTTACCGAAGCCCCATTACCGTTGCAGTAATTACTGAAGGCTGTCATGGGTTCTGAGATGAGGGGATAGAGCTGCAGCGAGCACCTTCACCGCTAAATTTCAATCAATCCTATACACTGTACTCTTAATGACCCAAGGTAAGGTACAGATATGGATATGGATATGTGATTTAGGATCAGTACACTTTGAATAAGCAGGTAATGAGTTCTTTAAAAGCTGCAGCAGCTTGGAGTTACCAGTGTTGGTGGGATTGCAGATCATAACAACAGGGCCTTTACAACAACAAATAACTGATTCTGCAATTCAGGGTTCCTCGTCCTTTGATGAGGTTCACAGAACTTTGAACCAACAAGTGAATCGCTCTTTTTAAAGAGGTGGTGCAACCTAAGGGTTATGTTGAACTTTTCTCCCACTGGGTCACCTGTCTGTTTCAAAAAGAACCAGTAATGCCACATGCCAGACAATCCGCATATTCTTAAAAGACAGGTTTAGACTTGGAAGCACCTCTTGTTGTTGAGGAGTCTATCCCATCGCTGTTGCACATATTTTTCCATCTTTGATGTTGATGATTTTGCCTTTAGCGTAAAACTCAGTATAGTGCTGAAGTAGTTTTCAAGGGCAAATTCCAATTTAGTATTTTTGCATTCAGATGAAATATGCACAATTGAACCAACATCCTTGATAAATCAAATAACATACGCTCTGAATGCCTTTTCGCAAGCTGCATGGGTGCCTACCATGATTACATGGTGCAATGAGCTCGGTTCAAAAACACTGTGCATTTAAAAGAGAGTATTTTATAAATAATTAACAGCTAGTGTCAATCAGTGCATTATGTATCTCCTCTTCCTTTGTTGATGCTCTCTAATTTACACCCTGGAAAACAATCATACACTCTCAGCTCCTAAATAAGCGTGTCCTGCTGTCCTCAGCATGGCTCCCTCTAGTGTATGCTAAGGAGGAGAGAGAGCTCACATGTGCACTTCAATCTTCCTCCACTATTTTCCTGCTTGACTGAGGTTAGACTCTATTTCTCCCATTTGCCTGTTTGAGCTGATGCCACCAGCAGCGTGGAGGCAATTTTAAAATCAGCCAAATAATTATGTGGTTATAGCGCATCACCCCTCCGCACTCCACATTATCAGTGACATTTTCATTTCAAATAACTGATTATGTAGAAGCTCTCGGTGCCCTCTCCTTCTGTGTATCATGCCATAAGCTTTAGCTAATTCATGTCTGCCCTGAGCCTCGTCCCCATTACTTGACTCTATACCTCTACTGTGACATGACTTACTGCCCGATAAGATTGACACTGTGTCAATTTAATCTGCTCTGTTGAATGTTAATGGATTAAAGTAGAGCAGATTCAACCTTGTTGTGTGTTAGTAGTAAAATTGAGGGTATGTTTTGGCCCCGTAATTATAGGCTTGGCTATTTCTTCGCCATTTTTGGTTGTCTTGGTAGCAAAGTGACAAATGTTCTTTTCGTCAGTGCCTCTGAGGACTTGTATTGTTTGTCTATCATGTAATATCCATGTGTATAAAGCAAGATCCCTGGGGAGGTAGCCTTTGCAGCTGAAATGGAGCAGTGTTATGTGTTTCCATGGAGTTCCAACAGGGTTGACATGTTTTTCTTAAGTGTGTGTTTTCATACAATTATTCTCATTTTTTTTGTTTGAATTGTACATTATGCAGAAATTGACAGGGGCAATAGAACAAAAAGAAAACTTTTAATAAAGCCCTTCTATGTGCTTGGGGTTGAGAGGTTCAAAATGGATTTCAGATGAAAATGCTTTGGTGAGCTGCTGTGTTCTCTGGCTGTCCTAATGCACTGCGGACCGCCTATCCTGAGTCACACAGCTGTCCCCGTGCTTTTAATTATCCCTAATAACCATTTCAATTCCATTAGCAGGAAGCTCCAGCACCAGCAGAGCCAGTCAGGAAGAATATGCTCTCACACAGCACATCATACATACATTTAGGCAATGAATCCTACATAATCCATTCAGGGGCATTCAAGGATATGTATGAATGTATGTGAAGCACATTGAATGTACCTGTGTATATAATAAACCAAGGACTTGAGGGGGCACTGAACTATATTGAGTATATGTCTCTCTTATGGTCTATATGAAACTATTTGCTGTCTCTTTTCGCCTCCTCCCCCTCTTCTCTAAATGTGTGTCCCCTCCCTCTCTCCCTCTCTCCCCCCCAGCTCACCAATGTGACGGTGCCCTTCATGTTTAAGTATGCAGTGGACGAGCTTAACCAGATGTCGGGACACATGCTGAACCTGAATGACGCGCCAAGCACAGTGGCTACCATGGCAACGGCCGTGCTGATTGGCTGTGAGTCCCAGACTTGTATTGCACTAGCAGGTGCCGAGCTCATCAGAGGGTGGGGTGGGATCTCCTGCCTGTTATCTACAGCATGACCTTTCCCGACACATTCATATCAATGCCGCTCTGCAACCTCCGCCTCCCCCTCACATTATTTACATTATGCGCTTTGCTCTGTCTGAGTTCACTCCTATTAATCTGTATGTCCCCCTTCTGAATGCGGATGACTTTTCAGTGCCACGTCCACATGCTCTGAAGGCAAACAGGTCTGGAAATATTTTTAGCAGTTGGAAAGAAATTACTAATATTCCTTTGAAAGAGCTGTTATTTTTTCCAGTTTACAGAGAGGCCAGGGATATTTCTTTCACTTCCTCCCATTAGAAATGACTTCCTTTCAGGCCAGAGACATAAGTGTGAATTTATTTATTTTTCCTAATTAAAGCATTAAAGCATTTTCCCTCGGATTTCAGCCACTGATGAAAAGTAAAAATACTTGGTAACATCGTGAACCTGAAGCCAAGTCACTACGGCCTTGAGTGAAATCAGCTTGGATGCAATGTACACTTTGTCCGGTATCCACTTATTTTAATGAGCCTATTTAGATGTTGCACGCTAATGCTGTGTGTTAAACACCATGGGCAGACGAAAAGAACTGGACGGGATGAATCAGAATGAAAGGGATGCTTTTAAAAGAAGAAATTGTATTGATTTGTTCCTTCTGATGCCACATAACCTCGTACTTTGAATGTGTGGTGTTCTGGGTAATTTAAATGAAAAGGTTGCCATGCCATCTGCCTGTGTGCCAGAAATTTAAAGGCTCAAATAAGAGTCATGTCTTGGATTAAATTAGATTTTTTATTTTTTATTATGATTATTTTTTTTATAAGTCTGCCTTTAAAAAAACATTTATGAGAATATTTGTGCTGAGTGCATGTAGATTCATCAGTGCAGATTAGGCAGAGAGTGTATTCATGTCCATTCATGGACAACACGCGTGTTTTCATGGAAGTCTTATTAAGTCCTCCTCCCTCTTTTGTAGGATTCCGTGAAAACATGAAGTCTGCTCTTAGACACACACACACACACACACACACACACACACAGCAACTCTAAATGTACTTAGTTTCCCTTGGCTGTGTCTGTGCTGGTCTGCCACGTCCTGCCCTGTAATTATAGAGGCTTGTACAGTGTAGATGCTGTAGCACTTGCAGACCTGAGATGATGTGGATGAAAGTGGCTCTGCAACCTGACACGTGCCTTTATTACAGAGCAGGTGACAAATTCTGCTCTTGTCTTAACTCTCTCAGTAAACAGCTTTACATCCAACAGGACAGGAATGATTTGGTTCAGACTCCGCTGCTCTGTAGCAGTCGTGATGGTTTGGGATGTCGGATACATTTTCACTAGATAGCACCCAGCAGCGCTGCTTTCCACAGCTGTTGTGCAAAACTCTGTCTCCTCTGCTGTCCCAGATGGTGCGTCACGGGCTTGCGCGGCCCTCTTCAATGAGCTGAGGAACACTGTGTTTGGCAAGGTGGCCCAGAGCTCCATCCGACGCATCGCTAAGAACGTCTTCCTTCATTTGCACAATCTGGATCTGGATTTTCACCTCAGCCGCCAGACCGGAGCACTGTCCAAGGCCATCGACCGGGGCACACGAGGCATCTCCTTTGTCCTCAGCGCGCTCATCTTTAATCTCGGACCCACATTCTTTGAGATGGCCCTCGTCAGTGCCATTTTGGTGAGTTGCAGTGTGAAATTGGCTCACGCAGATGTTGGTAGTCATTTGCTCTGGCCATTAAGATATTGTAGAATACTTTCAGAAACACCGCTTACAATTTCCTGGCTCTTTTTTCATGTTACTGTAACTGTTTCAGTCGTTAATGTTCGCACAGGGCCGTCCATCACCTTGACATCCGTCAGAGCAGATTGTCCGGAAATTAATTTTGTGAATATTGTCTCATTTACATTCTAAATGGAATATGGATCCCCATGAACTTTTGGTGGCAACACTGAACCCATTAGTGCCAGTGATGAATCCCAAGGCTTTGTAGAAG
The DNA here is from genome assembly GCA_016785325.1 of Chascanopsetta lugubris. Taxonomy (NCBI): domain Eukaryota; kingdom Metazoa; phylum Chordata; class Actinopteri; order Pleuronectiformes; family Bothidae; genus Chascanopsetta; species Chascanopsetta lugubris. The sequence continues at coordinate 40,926 of JAFBJT010017186.1, read as the reverse complement.
CGTAATGTCCGCCTGCAGAGAATGCCCTAAACAGATGCCCCCTCCTTGGCCAGCGCTGAAAGACTGACTCGTCTATAGCTTCCTGCTATTATTCCACTTTGGTCCATAATGTCAGCTCTCCTGTAATGAGGGCAGACTCCATTGCCCAAATAGCTAAAACATTAGCACAATTACCTCTCGTAGTTTCCCCTCCATTTGTAACACTCAATTTCATAGTGCAATGATCAAAAACAGTGTGTTCACTGAATACCTTGTGACGCCAGCAATGGAGCTGGTCTGATGTAGCCGCTCCCGTTTGCATCACAAAGCCGTTGAGTCATAGCTCATTTTACATGTGCTTTTCTCTCCCGCAGTATTACAAGTGTGGTGGGCAGTTTGCAGCAATGGCCTTGGGCACCTTATCATCATACACCCTATTCACCATTCTCATCACTCAGTGGAGGTAACAACAAAGATGCTTGTATCTTTTCTCTTTAACTGCCTGTTATTCCATTGGTTATTACAATGCCTGGGTTTGAAAAGTGAAGTTCAGCTTCATATTCTTGGTGGATGCTCTGAAAGGTCTGATTTCTGAGATGCCCTCTGATCCCCTGAAGGCATATGGCGATGGAAAAGTTTGTGTCTGTGTTTCAGCTGATTCAGTTCTGGAGGACGTCTACAAGGTTGCACCGCCTGTCAAGTACCTAAACTAATTGACACGCTTTGAAAGTGCCCTCCCATGAAATTGAACTTAAAAGTAAAGCTTGTCATGCTGTTTAAAAATCTGCAAGCCGGTCGGGTCCTGAACTTGCCAATATGGCTCCGAGATGGATGTGCTATTAATGATAGACATGATGATGAAGTGTGAGCTTAGTACAACCCCAAAAAAACAAACAAAAATAATCTGGCAATAAAATAAAATTAAACTTCATGCATCATTTACAAACGTAGGCGTGGAGTGTTTTAAAAAACAGTATGTAGGATTTTGTGAAATCTACAGATGAAGTTGGACGTATGGTAGCCTTCAATTATCATTAAAATATAACAGAATACAATACTCAAAATATTTTAGATTTGTCCTGTCTGGGTTCCTTTAAAAACAAGATGGTACTACATAGCGGCTTCTATCGAGAGGACTAGCTCCTTATAAAAATAGAAACGGATGTCACCTGTCACAGTCATTTGTTTTTACTAAATTCTTCTTCTAATATCGCACTATTGAAGATACATCTGGATCGAGAGCTCTGTCCAATCTGAGCCAAATGATATTGGGACTGAATTGTCTTTAACCTTGTCAAAAACAGACCTGTCTTTCCCATTGTTTGAGTCTCCTCCACTTTTGAGATTTTCAAGTTGTCCTTAAACACATCCCCTGCTGTCAAACTCTGCTGAGCTTAGTTTTTAGAGATTAGTTCTATAAATATCATCACTCTTGATTTAAAATTTCTCAATATTTTTTTTTTTGTATTTGCGTTCTGTTAATCACTTTGGATCAACTCTCTTGTTTAACGAGTTACTAAAACTGAGTTCTGCCCACACAACAATACCCCAGAGAAAAACAGCCACTAGTGTCACAATTTTTATTAAAGACAACATCTTGTGTTTTGTGCTACTGTCATTCATAATTAGCTGTAATTTAGTTAGGGTTATACTAATTCTAAACAAAGATTTGTTTTTCTCTTAAATTTGCTGAAATATGATGATTGTATTTTATTGTAATAGGTAGAAAAAGGCAAAAACACATGTTTGACTGATGACAATATTCTAATTGCACCGTGTTTTGTTCTTTGGAAGGTTTGATATTTTTTTTTGGGTTTGTCAACAAAAAGTGTGTTTCCCTTATCAGGATTACTTTGTAACAACCTCAATGAGCTATTTTTTATTTATTCTTCTTAACAAATCTGATGTTTAAAGCTACTAATAATCATTGGCCCTTAAAAAGCAATATTGGTTGATCCCTATTTGCTCCTCTGTCTTTCCAGCCTCAACATGCGCCCTTTCTACAAATGGCTTATCATCAGCAACGCAAGAGATTTAAAGTAGATCAGAGTAGCTGGAGTTGATGCATTAAAAAGTGCTTAAGTACAGTTGAAACTTTTTTTTTTTTACAGCTCTTAAGTTACATTTATGTAGACTGAGAGCTCTTTGCTCTCAACTAATTTGACCCTCCATGAGGCTGTAGTATGTACTTATGAAAGTGCTGACATCTATGTGCCTGTGTCTCTACTCACAGGACTCGCTTCCGGATTGAGATGAACAAAGCCGACAATGAAGCAGGCAACGCAGCCATCGACTCCCTTCTCAACTATGAGACTGTTAAGGTGAGATTCAACCCCTCACATACGCGAAAACACACACACACGCACACGCGCACTTCTTGTATTAGCTCTGCCTCTCCTTCCCACCCCCCTCCAATCATCAAACCTTCTCCTTCACTTCCTCATTTATAATATTTTTCCCATTGATTGAAAGCATACACATTGATGGGAACAAATATTTCCATGTTTGTTAAAAGTATTTCACATATTTACCTTATAATAACAGGAAATCTCAACCCACACACACCAAAACCTGAACTCTATGTCAAAGCAAGCGCAGGTTGAATTTCAATTCAGACTTATTATAGAGCTGTTATAGAAAGGTTGGTCCGAGAGCAGAAACTGACATTTTTACACAGTAAAAAGAATCATGAATGAATACTGAATAAATGAACACTTGAATAAATAAGAATGTTACTATAAAATTTTAGAAATTCACTTTAGTACTATTTCAGTCTCACTAACTTTTACTTTTTAAAAGCTCAGTTTTAGTCAGATCAACTACCTAAATCAGATAATTGATTTAGGTAGTGTGTCTCTGTCTTGTCTCTTGTGACTGACACAAATGATTAATGTCAAAATTTTCATTTGGTTTCATTAAGTATTTTGAATAAAAGCATCTGCTAAGGTGTTAAAATGTTGCACCCCCTTTTTTTTTTTACCTTGCTTGCCGGGGTTATCTAAAAGCTTTATCTTCTCCAGTTCATAAAGTGTCTTTCTAGGCAACTCTCATTGACTCAAAACATGAAACCATCATCAGCAATCCAGTTTCATCTTCTGCTTTGTTTACTGTTCGGGATGTATTTTGGTACCCGCGTTGTTTTCTTTCTTATATTATTTTTCGTCCGCTTTTCCTTAACATTTTTTGTTCTGTGTTATTTTGTGTCATCTGTGTCAATGCGGCCGGATTTAGCATCACTCTGAGCTGTGAGTGTGCATATGTAATTAGATCTCCGCCCACTCAGAAATCCGTTCCACTTTCTCAAAGGACTGCATGAGAACCTGAACGCGGCGTCTTGCACGGCTTCGGTTCATCCTCCATGTGCTACTTTCCTTTCCCTCTCTCACACTGGTTCCCTGCATTTCCGTATATGCAAATCAGAGGCAAGGCGGCAGCAGCACAGCACCACTGCCGTTAGCGAGAGCAGCAAATCGCCCACTTAACGAGCAGAGAAACAATAGTGCAAACTAAACAAACAGCAGTATTAGGTAATTGGCAGCAGAGTTGAGGAGGGTGGTTGTTATGAATATACTGAGCCTTTTTTATGGGCTGTATTTAACAGATGTGCTTGTGGCTGATTCATGAGGCTCTGGCTCTGGCTCTCTTTCTCTCTCTCTCTCTCTCTCTTTCTTTGTTTATTTCTCTCTCCCTTTCTTTGTTTATTTCTCTCTCTGTCTTTCACTCAATCTCTCTCTCTCTCTCTCTCTCACTCCAAATGATGGCTGCACATCTTAATCAAAATAAGAGTGAGACGCGACTCTTAAGAGAGCCAGAGTGCCATCACTGCTCTTTGTTATCTGTCTGTGTATTCCACCTCACAGCCAGTGATTCTTTTCACTGCAAAGTCTTGTTTCCATATAATCATATTCACTTCATACTTTCCCAAACCTCTCTCTTTGCCACAAGCACGATCCTCTGCCAAAGCATCAGAGACACAGCCCTGCTCAATACTGCAAACCCTTGATTTTGTTCCATTGCCCTCCACGTCCTTTAAGATCAGTGGGGAGGAGATGAAGAAACAGAGACACGAAAAAGTGCTTTATAGGCCAACTGAGAGCCAGACTACGCCCAGAGGGGTCACTGAGAACAAATGTGGCCTTGAGGCAGGCTGCGCTTAAGTGTCCATCTGCCTGACACTGCTCTCCGTGCTTTTCTACCCTTTGACCTTAACCACATTTTGTGTTTCTCCCTCTTTCTCTGCACTTCTTTTGAAAATCCTCTTGCCATCCTCATGCTGTGTGCTCCCCACTCTCCTTTCTTTCTTCACAATCCTCTGCTGCAGTACTTCAACAATGAGAAGTATGAGGCTGAAAGATATGATGGGTACCTGAAGACTTATGAGTCATCCTCTTTAAAGACCACGTCCACGCTCGCCATGCTCAACTTTGGCCAGAGTGCCATTTTCAGCATCGGCCTCACCGGCATCATGCTGCTGGCCAGCAAGGGCATCGTGGCAGGTGAGAGCACTTTTGCGGTAATTTGGTGAAAACTGTCCATCATAATTTGCAAGAAATGATTGTATTTATGTTATATTGTGTTGTATGTCTTGGAGTAATTATCCATTTAGAAAGATGACATAGCATGTGATGAAGTAATTTAAATCACTGGGGGTGGAGACAGATTTAGACCAAGTCTTTATCTTATTGTCATGATTTGAAAGAAGAATCTGTTTTAGACTAATTCCCTCATCATCTTTCCAACAAGGTAGATCGTGTGCATCTCCGTAAGTTGTTCCATCATTGTTATGCAGGTACGATGACAGTGGGAGACTTGGTGATGGTGAACGGTCTCCTCTTCCAGCTCTCCCTTCCTCTTAACTTCCTGGGCACAGTGTACAGAGAGACCAGACAGGCTCTGATAGACATGAACACACTTTTTACTCTGCTCAGCATCGACACCAAGATCAAGGTATGGTCGAACTCTGTTCCACTGTAATGCAGTGATTTCAAAACATGTGTGGTGCTTTTTTTTCCCCTCATGTAGAGAAATACATGTATCTCTGGAGAGGAACACGTGTCTAGAACATTGCATAAAAACCCCAAAATCCAGTTAAAATGTAAGACTCCAAAACAAAGGGAAATGAGTGTTCTTTAATTACTTCAGGGATTAATGTTTTAACTTTGTTATGGTTTTAGTTGCAATACATAGGAAACTGAAATGCAAGCGGTAGGACAAATGATAGGTTGCAGTCAAACCCTAGTAATTATGTGCTGGATATGGCTCACGTGTTTCCTCATCAATTACTGTGTGAAGTGCACAGCTCCAGTTAGTGCGCTTAGGGTTTTCTAGATTAACATATCGATGATATAACAAATTGCAGCAGTCGACCATGATGTTTCATCCTCATTTTTACTGCACATTAAAACCACAGGAGCTTGAATCATATGGGCAAAGACTTGTGATAGGTGCTACCATTTGTATGGATGTATTTAATATAGTATACTCTTGTTTTGTTTGTTTGATCCGTCGGTCAAAAGGCCCTAGCTTTAATTTTGGGGAGCTGACCTTTACTCCACTATCATTACAATCTGATAGTCAGAAGAGCACACACAAATGTGCACCAGCTGCTGAACAACATAAATGTCATTCCCATTTCTGGACTGGAATTACAGTGGGAGAAACGGGCTATTCTTTTGAATTTGATTTGTCATCTCTAATGCTTCTCTCCATTGTGAGTCCCTGTGGAATGGCACTGCCCAGCAGGCCATTACCATCTGAATGCTTCAGTGTTTTTGTAGAACACATGTGCCCATTATGTAGATGTAAAGTAAGTTTATTTGGGCCTTTTTTCATCTGTCTATACTAAGTGACTGTGAGTTATTAGAGTTAATTGGTTGAGGTGGATGATGGACGATTATGTTGCTATTAGGAAACATAGAATCAGTGCAGAACATGCATTTACTCTCTGTGCCAGGACGTTCTTTATTCAGTGCTGACCTTGGCTGCATCTCAGCACTGTAGCTCGGCTCAGTATGTTCCCAAAGTTTTCATGCCTATTGATCCTTCTGTCACCGTGAAGGGCAACATGTGAAGGTTCAGATGGTCTTTTGAAACAACTTCATGAATACGATGTGAATGTCTCAGCTTTATGCAGCCAGTGTAGGCTCTGTGCTCCACTATTATCAGTCTTTACAAGGTGTTGGAATAACGTTGCATCATGCTGGGCTTTCTCTGCTACTCGCTGTTCTGTATCCATCTCCTCTGTTTTTTGTCATCTGTCTTTCTCACCCTCTGATGGTTTTTCTCTAGGAGAGGGATCTGGCCCCAGCTTTAGCCATCATGCCACAGGACGCCACCATTCGATTCGAGGACGTATGCTTTGAATACCTAGAGGGCCAGAAAATCTTGAATGGATTGTCTTTTGATGTGCCAGCCGGAAAGAAGGTGGCCATAGTCGGTGGCAGTGGTTCTGGGTGGGTCAGCTTTCATAGAAATACTCTGACTACTAAACTTTACTTTTGCTAATAGTGTGTCACCATATTGGTATGTGCAGAGAGCTATTTCATTAGATATCATCAGTAGATTGTGGGGGTACTGCTCGCAGACAGAGTGGTGCTGACGATTGATTCCGCGTCTGTTTGCAGGAAGAGCACCATTGTGCGCCTTTTGTTCCGCTTCTTTGAGCCCCAGCAGGGGAACATCTACATAGCGGGACAGAATATCAGAGACGTCAGCCTCGACAGCCTGAGGAAGGCTTTGGGGGTCGTACCTCAGGTATGAGACATGACGATGCAATGAAGCAATTGATTTGATGCTAATTTATGGATATACGGATTGACCCTCATTCACTACCACAAATGTAACATACACCTGTGTATTATTATTATTGATAATTATATCAAACCAGGAGGTCGATGGAACATGTCCAATGAATTGTTAAGAGCCGCATTCGAAATAAACTGAATTCCATTACGTTTTCATTGCAGCCAGCTCAGAGGCTGTTCTGAACAGATGGTACATGAACAGTATTTTTGTCATTTGCGTTCTGCCTCTTCCTCCCTCCTGCCCTGGTCTTAGTATCCGCAGTTCGCTTTTTCTGTCACTGCTGCAGTAAAAACATTCTCTGAAGCCTAATTTTCCCCCTCTTTACTGTGCTGTTGTCAGGACGCCGTTCTGTTCCACAACACCATCCTCTACAACCTGCAGTACGGCAACATCAACGCTGCACAAGAGAACGTGTACCAAGTGGCACGTCTTGCAGGGCTCCATGACGCTATCCTCAGGATGCCCCATGGCTACAACACCCAGGTTGGGGAGCGGGGCCTCAAGCTGTCAGGTCTGCCACACAGTTTTGAATACTGTTAAAATATGGTCCCTCAGCACAAGCAGTTGAAAGAGCTATGCGTTTTTTTTATTTCCCTGGATGGCATACTAAGCCGCAAATATAAAACAAACAGAAACATACAGCTGTTATCTGAATAGCTGGTAGCGAGTCTTTTATTTCCTGCATAGATTTTCAGGAGGAGCTTTGAAATGTCTGATGTAACATTATAATTAAATGACAGGTTTGGAGTTTATATATAGATCATTATCATCATTATTATTATGATTATTATTTCAGTTGGGCCTTTTATGTTGATTTTTCTACTTTCCCCATCACCGACAACAGAAAGCCTCCTTCTCCTTTGTCCCAATCCAGACAATGTTATGTGTTCTATACTGCACATAATACACTTCATAGCCACCTTAAAAAATGTCCCTTTAATGACTGTAACAATGTTATCCAAAAAGGAGTTTCATGTTAGTATTAGTTATTATGCATTAGGTACAACATATATTGTTTGTTTGCATTCGTTGTGCTCTGCTAGGTCAACATAATAACATTCTGTCCCGTTGCCTTAATCTTGCCCACACAATCTTGAATGTTGCGTTTCTGCTAACAGGATGTATATAAACAGAATCCACTGGGAGAAACATCACCATTCGAAATTCCATAGCTGACCATGAGTTCCTAAAAGTAGCCAATAATAATAAAAAAAAAAAAAAACATCTATTGACTGTGACTTGATGTCATAATGGAACTTGGGGACCTACTGCCTGCACCACCTTCGTTGTTTTATAACATATATTATTAGTATATTATTATATATTATAACATTTCTCAATAGACTGCATAGTATAAGGTTCCTTGCATCGCTGTGCAATTCATTTAGCCCCACGTAAACACGTGGTTTGTGAGTTTCTCGCTCAACGTTCAGTACGCAATTACTGGCAGCACAATTTTCTTTATGCAGCTGTGAACAAATGGACAGAATAAAGACATGACTAACTTCTCATTAATTTCACCGCCACTGTACGTGACAGCTGCCAGTGAGGTTCTGAGATGGGAGGGGGAGGTGTTCAGGGAGGGGGGGGGGCTGTCAGGCTCTCGACTTCCTTCATCACTGTTCTTTCTGCACCGGCGGCAATATTCTTATCCGCTGAAGGCTTTTAAGAGGCCACACACGGCTCGTGTGCAATGAAAGTTGAGTCGGACACAGTGGGAACAATCTTTGCGTCCTGCTGGTTTTTCCCTGCACAGGTAAATTAAAGTTGCCACTCTAAACCATTAGTGTGTGAGCATAAGCGGCGGTGCTGTTGAAGTATCGGCTGTAGGTTCAAGGTACTTTCATGATGAGCTGTGCAAGAGACCGGCTGCCTGTTTTGAAAAAAATCTTTCAGAGGTTTTTGTCTTCACCCTGCTTTGCTTTTATTGATGATGTGTGTCATGTTGTCTTAGGAGGGGAAAAGCAACGCGTCGCCATCGCCCGTGCCATTCTCAAGAACCCGCCCATTCTTTTGTATGATGAAGCAACGTCGTCACTGGACTCCATTACAGAAGAGGTCGGTCTGACAGAGCATGAGCTCTTACATGCTGAGAGACGCGGGCCTACGCTCACAACATAAATGTCCATTTTCTCCCTCACGCGCACGCCTTACAGAGTCTGCATACACATTTATCAGAACTAACACCCACCTATTCACCAGCTGTGAGTACACAATAAGTCAGCTCATTCCTGCGCCACATACCTGCTGTGACATACACCCCCTTCCCTCTCCACACACACATGTTCTCCTCTGCCACCTGCCACTGTTTTCCCCGACTTAATCTCCAGCTCAGTTTAAAATCCACAGACTTTGTAAATGTTACATTTAATGAGAAAGTTCATCGTGTCCTCCCTGAACTGCAAGAAGAAAGAGCGGGGCAGTAGACGAGGCTGTTAATTGAGATTTTCCCGCAGTCTCTCATCACTAAGGTGTTTTAAAATTATCATATGTAAACATGCGGGAGAAAAACACGAAGAGGAATGTTGCCGAGCAACATTGTGTTGACTTAGCTGCTTCTTCAAATCAAAGTTTGGGGCTATGTTTCATATATATCCTGTCATTCATGCACTTTTTCCTCATATTTCTGCAGACCAGCGATATTGCAAACCCGGGGATCTATTCTCCTTTTGATAAGGGAATACTCTTGTTAACAGAGTGAAATCTTTATTTGTCCTCTGTCCTCCAGAACATTCTGACTTCAATGAAGGAGATGGTGAAGGACAGGACATCAGTGTTCATCGCCCACAGGCTCTCCACCATTGTTGACGCAGACGAGATTATAGTGCTCAACGAGGTAAGAACTCATCCACTTATTTTTTTTAACTTGATCTTGTACCTTTCCCTGATTAACATCTCCGTCTGTAATGTCAACTTCATAAAAGCAAATGGTAGAAATGGTCAGGGTGTCCAAGTAAAAACATGCTCAGTGTTAATTGCAAGTCCAATTAGAGGAGTTTGTGTTGAAGGCAGAGATGATGGACTGCACTCTGCATGACCCTCGACACAGGATCTGCCAGCAACACGCAGCAACTGTTTTTGCCTCTCATTTATTTTCAGTTACCTTTCTTCGCCGTACGTGATTCTTTGTTTCGTTTTTCTCATTAACTACAACTACAACAGGGCGCTGTTAGTTGAAGTGAATGTATTATTTTCTCCATAAGGGCTCATTAAAGCAGTCAGACTCGACTGGCTGTTTTGGTCAGATGGCTTGTCTTGTTTGTCTTGGTGACTAATAATGTATGGGCCAGCTTCCCAGACGCTGATGAGGCATTATCCAGGGCTAAACATGTCTTTCACTGGAGATCGTCATTCAAATGCTGTGTCTAAAGAGTTTTAGACCAGTGTGGTAAAGTCGGGCTGGAGATGCCGCAGAGACAAAGGTGTGATTTATAAAGCAATGAATCCGTGGGGTGTGTCAGACAAATCTCCAAGTAAAGAGAAGAGCACTGCAACATGTAAAGGTTAAGCTTAGCGACGCTTTAACACACGACCAGAGACGAAGTGAAGTCAGTTATCGCGTGGAAATTAGGGTTGAGATGAAATGTTAGAGAGCTGAAGTGACATTTTCCACCAGTGTTGGAGTCAGATAGGATAAAATGAGGAGAGCTTTCTTTTGAACCGTGGCGAGTGAGCATGTGTTGTTCCATGTATCCAGAGTCAGATGGCAGGGATCAGAGGGTCGTGGTGAGGAGGCATGCTTGTGTGTGATGTCGCCATGGCGTTTGCCGGTGTCACCAGCAGAGGACTGCCTGGGGTGCTCATTAAAATAACGAGCGGATACAGTCACGTGCCCATCTTGGGTGCACTAAAGATGATGCCAACACCTCTGCATGCTCATGGGAGGTGGGGGAAGAGGGTGCCTTCATTTGTGTTTGAGTGTGTGGGAGGGATGTGTGTTTGTTGTGTGTGGATGATGCGTGTGTCTGCGTGGCCGTGTTTTTGCGAGCAAAATGCAACAGTTGTTGGGGAGGCGGCAGGGATTCTAAGTGGGGGGGGGGGGGCTGGCAGAGAATGTGGTCAGTGTCGTGTGGTCATGAGGAGATGCTAACTATAGGACTCTGCATGCGTGGCCCCTTTGTTTACCCTGCTGTGATCAGCCATTTTTTTTTCCCATCTTCCTTTTTTTCTGTCTCTTTTCTCTCTGCCAGGGTAAAGTGGCTGAGCGTGGCGACCATCACACCCTCCTCAAAACCCCCGGCAGCTTGTATGCAGACCTGTGGAACACCCAGAACAGCAAAGTCCTGAACAATATCAGGAGCTTAGCCGCGCCGGCGGCAGAGCGTCTGTCCCAGAAGGAGGAGGAGAGGAAGAAATTGCAGGAGGAGATCCTCAACAGTGTGAAGGGCTGTGGGAACTGCTCCTGTTGAGAGGAGCTGCCACCTCCACGTCTCTTCGTCCCTCACAGATGGCCTATGCTGGAATCCCCGGTCTGTGCAGCACTGAAAGAGAGGGGGTCGGCTACGTCCCCCACCATCCACTCCAGCCAAGCCTCCACCCATGTGACTGTCCCTCCTCCTCCTCCTCGTGTGAATAAAGGCCACAGCTCGCCAAAGTGAAGGAGGAGGAGCAGAACAGGGAGCAAGTGTGTTTAGCACTGGCTGGTGTCCAGAGAACGAGCTTTTATGCCAGTTGCCTCAGCTGAAGCCAGCACAAGAGACCTTGTATATCACATACATGTGTGTAAGACATCTGTTAGTCAACATGGCTGCCACCCCTCTCCTTCTCATTTTTTTTTTTTTTTTTACATCAGGTTTATTGACATCTTCCATTTAACTGGAAACAGATGAGTGTTTGCATAATGACTTGCATATGCCTTGATGTCTGACACCAGATTTGTATTTATAAAAAATTTGAATTATTTTCAGAATAGATTGAATCTAAAGTTCACTTTTTATATAGAGGATGTGTACATATGGAAATATGCTCTGCAATTAAGTTAGAGTAAGGACTTTGTTTGAATTACCTGATCTCACCAAGCAGACACAGGGTTTAGTCAATACAAACACTGGCCATGATATTCCTCTAAAAATACCAAAGTTGGCAGATGATCAAGTCTTCTAGACAAATTGCATCACAATACGGATGTTCGCAAACATGCAAAACGGCTCTCTGGCGAATTAACATGTCACCGTCACATTCATGTAAATATAACACTCTGAGAATAACACGTGGCACATCTAATAAATCATGAATGGTTTTCCTCACCCGAGCCACATTAAGAGGCAACGACTTGAAAGCCTCCTCTGGGAACATTCCACAGTCATATCATCACCGACGGGCCCCCTCTGAAGAAAAGTTGTGTGAGAGATTTTAACAGTGCTAAGACAGCGTTTTGGATTGTATGATTACAATATAAAGACTTCCTGTTGAGGGTAAAATGTACATGTTAATATTTAAAAGCTGCAGATACACGTGTGTCCTCGTTTTCAGAGGGCTGGTTTCGATGCGATATGCACATTTGTTAAAAACCTGGCAGGATGATTAGTCAGGACTATATACACAATGTAATCCCGGTGTCATTGTGTTGTGTTGACTGTACGAGTTCACTACAGACGCACAAATAAATGTTGATGTTTGGCAAAATAACGAGGTTTCCAAATGGTGACTGATCATGGTCTGACGGTCTGATCCTCTCTTCCATTTATACAATTTAATGATGTGATATCAATAACAGTGTTGATGTTTGTTTCAGATCACTTGATCTACACATGTAGGTCAAGTTCCAAGATGATGCCACTCATTGGTTGTAACTAAATCCAACATATTGTACCTTTTAAAGAGGAAATACAGACAATGAACCAATAAGAATGTCAATGGTGAGTTTATTAAAGGTGCTTTGTGCAATATTTTGGTCATTTTTGTCACTTTAATTGGTAGAAAAAATCGTACAAAAAAATGACATTTTGACATTTTCATTATCACCTGCATGTATTGTTTTCCCATTACCCTTGAATAATCTCATTAATATATATTTACATGCGGAGCGGGTCATCTCTATGGGGGCTGCCGTGTTTTCACAGTAGCCTAGAATGGACATACTAACCATCTCTTTAATGTTTTACTGACTAGTGAGGGCCACCATAGATTCACTAGATGTCACCAAATCTTACACACTGCACCTTTGAATGAAGGAATCAATGCTGGAACTTATTTTTCGAAAAAAATGCTCATTGAAGGATTGAAGAAAAAGGGCCTCATTTAAAAGTTTTAATTTGTCAGTGTTTTGGTTCGACTCAGATGATACTTAGTGATTCTCACTTTAAAAAAGGCCCCGTTAGAAATCCTATCAATATCATCCACGAGAGGAATCAAGGAGTTCGTTTAATAGTATCTGAGAGATCGGTCTTCGATACAGATGAGTGTTATTTGTCAAAGCAGCTGAAGCTGGATTGAAACCCCTGAGCACTCCACTGATCCCTGCCGGCGCTGACTCCGTCCTCAGCCACGTGGACGGCGCGGTGGCGGTGGCTCCTCCCGCGTGAAGAACCCCTGCAGCTCCCCGGCTTCTCTGGGACCCGGCACATTAGGCCTCGCGCTCCGCGAGGGCTTTGGGTTCGGATTATAATTGAAACCGACAATGACGAAAAACATTTCCATAACGTGACGGAGCGGAGCCTGCTGCGCCGCCGAGTGAGGCCTCCGCCACCTCCTGAGGAAGTCACACATTACAGATGAAAGGAGACTTTGATAGGACCCCCGCTCACAAGAGGAGCCACTGGATGATCACTGCATGGATGGCCGTCCTTTCATGCGTCAGAGGTCCAGGCAGATGACTTGATGTTAATGGCGTCTTTCTAATCTAACCTAGGACGCGATTGCGCGACTATTCATTAGCGACTCCCAACAATGTTCGGCCGCAGGTTACTCGCTAATTATTCGGAGGAAACATACATTCGCTCTGATCTGCTCGGCTTCCGTGAGAGAGGCTTTACAAAGAGCACATTTTCTTTTTGTTGCCTCTCTCCGAGCTTTGTGCGAGCGTTTGATTCGGTCAAGGACACAACGCTCTCAACTTCTAAAGGGACCCAGCAATCTGCCTCCGACCTGCACAGAGTGCCGTGGCTATTTATGTGTTTTCACACCTGAATCACAGAATCGGCTGTTCGGTGACCCTTAATTGTTGTGGATGGCGTGCATGTGATTAGTGCTGCTATTGTCTGTGTGTCTTCAGGAGGCAATAATGAAGCCATCTCTCTGTTTACCATGCAGCGTTCTGCCGGCGCCAAGGAAGACAGTCGCACAATGGCCTCTAATAACGTCCTTAATATGGACCGCAGCGGGAATCAGCCGCTAATGTAAAACCACCGGCTTCTGCAGAGGCCCGGATTTTCAAGGAACGCTGTGCTCGTGCGCAGATACAATCATCTTTCGCTTCCTTTGCTGCAGCCATTATCCGTGTGTGTACACGGGGCCTTATCGCACCATCCCGCGCGCCGACGGACGCCGTATGCGCAACGTGCGTCTTCGTCCTGTAAAAAAGAAACGGGTGTGCGCCGCCCCCTTTCTTCCCCATGCACAGGAGACGCAGGGTGATCCCCGACCCCCCCCCCACCCCCCGCCCCCCCAGCATCAGACAATCGGCTCACTCCCATCCCACTACAATAGAACCAGTGTGTGGCCAAGGGCGTCTACGTCGTGATAAATATGCATTGATGCCTCAGAGAAGATGTAGTTATTTCCACCGTTTTGTGTGGGAGTGTAAATTTATGTACGTTTTCCCTGTGTACTATATCAATGCTCCTGGTCTAAATGAGAGTGAATATCAACACACACACACACACACACACACGGCTGATGCCTACAAAGTCAATAAAGGTAGAAGTAGTGGTTATTACCATCCCCTCACTTAATGCAGTGTGCTGCAGATGATGCCTCCTCTGAGCAGAGCCTCGGTGATCCAGGCTCCACGTGCGCACTGTAATTTGTGCTGTGTGCTCACTGCACATATGAATCCTATCGTTTTTTATGGCCGTGGACAAACAGCGAACAGCTCCGGTCGGTTAAATGCTGTGTCTCTGTCTGCAGGTGATATGCAACAGTAAAACATCTGCCACATCAGGGCCGGAGTTCGCTGTGCTCCGGGGGGGGGGGGGGGGGGGGGGGGGGGGGGGGGGGGGGGGGGGGGGGGGGGGGGGGGGGGTAGTTATATGTCTGACACCCATGTGCACATCCTGATTCAGTCAGGTGTTGATTTAATTCATTCCTCGTTTGCTAATAGAGGCTTTGTGCAGATTCACGTATCAGCGATTAGTTATTAAAAAAAGAACTTCTTTTGAAAGATTTAAAGAAGATAAGGACATGGATTTTTTATTTATTGGAGGTGGAACTCACTGTTCACGGGTAAGTGAAGTTGGAAAATTGGAAAAAACAATTATTCGAATGAGAGACGTCTTCAGTGTTTCTCAGTGTTAAGTCTTTTTGGCCTGAATGGCACCAGATGACTGATATATAAGATGCAGTACAGCTGTTTGGCCACTAGGTCTTCTAGGCCTCCAAAGCTTAGGCACACTTCCTATGCAGGGCAGCCATTTTTTAGACATGTAAACTTGCCTTTTGATAAGGGGCGATAGGAAAAATAACACATGCATACATAAACCACACACACACACACACACGCACACACTCACACACTCACACACACACATGCTGAGGTAGCAGTTGCCCATTTTCCTGGGCCTGTGTATTTAGTTAGGCCCCGCCCTCTTCCACCCCCTTTGACCAAACCAGGAAGTGAGGCCTTCAGCAGCAGACAAGGTAACACAGGCAAATGAATGAAAAAAAGTTTATCTGGGCAACAAACAAGAAATAACTCCATGCTTTTTTCTAAATGTTGTCACATCAACAAAAAGTGGAAGTGAACCAGAGTATGGACCAAAGTGACGACAGAGAGGTGTGTGATAGTGTTGTGATACGTGTGTGTGTGCGTGTGTGTGTGTGTGTGTGTGACCCTCGAGCTAAACTGATAAACCTGTCGTAGTGGGAGTGAATCTCATCCTAATTGTGATGAGTCAGGTGATTTCTGGGGAAGAGAACACAGGAGAGTGATGATAATTCTTCAAACGCCCGTGGGTGAGAGGGCGCTGAGGAGGATGTGTGGTGAGTTCGTCGTGGTCACGCCGGCTCTTGTCTCTGCCGCCTCCGAGACCTTTCAGACGGGTCCACGTGAATCAGGGCGAAGCGGCGTGTCGCCCTCACGTCTGCTTTTGGAAACGGTCTCGCACAGAGACGACAAATCGGAGCCAATGGGCCCTTTCTCCGTCCGTCCGTCCGTCCGCTGGCTCCGGCCCGCTCGTGTTAACGCAGAGACGGATGCGCGCCGGTTACAAAACCCGTCAGAGTCTGAGTGGCGCTCTCCCACCGACCGTCACACCCGGTGAGCTTCAAACGCCTGATGACATTTCTGCATTTACATTCCGGTCTCAACCCTCAGCGCCTTTAATTTTACATGAGCGGCACAGGCGCCTCCCGTGGATTCATTTCAACTTTATTTATTTATTTATTTATTTATTCAAAATGCGGAATAATTTTTCCAGCCGCTCAGCCCTGGAAATTCTATTTTACTTGGCTCTGAAACGTTTTATCAGCCAGACACATCTGTCGCTGTATGTTTGTGTCATCCTGCACCGCCTTGGAATACTCAGCGGCACATGCACTCACATTTTCTTGTTGAATTTATGTCAACAACAGAGTGAAGCTCTGCTGAGCAGGTGATTGTTTGCTTCAGTCGTGTCTGACCCGGTTCTCTGCGCTCTGGAACTGTGGTTATTGAGACAAGGGCTTAAGATCATGGAACATCCCATTCAATGTGTTTAAACTTACATGGAATACATGTCAGGTATTCTGTTGGCACAGTGACATATGGGGTTTTTACCATGTTGCATTGAATGTCCAGTTTGTAAAATGTAGGTGAAATAGGTCAATTGCCAGACATGAAATGTAGAATTACAATAGTCAATGATCTGTAATATGTTAATGTTTATAGCTTTATTAGGTCTGGATGAGCCCTTGTTGCATTTTCCAGTAGAGTTTACATTCACCCATTCATACTGTGCATCTATTGGAAGCACCTTTTATTTGTTCATGGGACAATGTGGGCTTCAGTATCTCTCTTGCCCAAGGACACCGCAGCATGCGGAATTGTGGGGAGGCAGGAATCGAACCCCCGGCCCCTGTGGTCGGAGGACAGCTCCTCTAACCCCTCTTCCATAGATACCCCTGTAGTGACCTCAATCACCTGAATGATATGATAACTGCAGTTCTCCCTCATGCTCCACAAATGGAATCGTCCATTTACTGACTGAATGCGACATTATATCAGCTGATATGATGTATTATATTTATATGATATATTTCGTACATTTTCTTTTCTTTTCTGCATTGTTAGCCACTTTTCTGACATGGGGCCGTGGGGGTAACAGCTGCCATCCAACAACCATTGCACCTATTGTGCAAATGAATATTCATATTATTCATTATGATAATCACACCGCCTTTGCTCATCAATACTTGATGTCATGATTTACCACCATTGTCAATGATAAGTAAACATTTTAATTTCTTCATTTAAAAGTTAAGTTGTCTAAGTGTGTCACTGCAGTAGTTTGAACCAGTGTTTACTGGACAGACGTGAAGAAAAGCAGCAATTCTTGTTATCAAAGCGCAATTCTGAGGAGAAGCGCCAACCTGATTAACCTCTGCAGAATAACTGATGAGTGAGAGAATTAGAGAAACAGAAGAGATTGAAAAAAATCAGCTTTGTGTTTATCGATAAGCCATCTATTCCAAACTCAAGTTATTTATTTACAGGCTGTCAACAAATCGATTCGCTAATTGTTTTTTAGACACAGTGCAGCGTCGGCAGGAGAAACAATTCAACAGACGACAGAATATAAATCAGTAACTAATCTGGTGACTGATTCATCATTTCAAAGCAAACAGGAAAAACATTTACAGGCTCCGTCTGTAAAGATATTTACAGTTGTACGTGAACATTTTTTTTATCCTCGGAATATTTAGATTGTTGATTCAGTCAAATGAGACAATTTTCATTTGTCACCACGAGCTCCAAGAAATCATATTATTTGCCTATATTTCTTGACATTTAGGTTAATGGAGGGAATAAGCAGCAGTTTAATCAATAATGAAAAGAACACTTACTGTAAATCAGAGGAATTGAAGCTGTGTGAGTGTTTGTTTAAGAGTATGTTATGTTCTGTTTCCTCCATGTGTTAAGCCTGCAGGATGAAATCAGTGTGACCTCTTTAATACAGCAGTATGTGACTTTAATCTCTTCTTCAGGGATCTGGTCACTCAGTAGATATCAATAAGTATTGTAATATACATTTCATCAATATCAATATGAGAAAGCTTCAGTGAATATCAATATGCACAGTGCAGGTAGATTGAGGAGGTAGCGCGCGTTATTGATCCACCTCAGACTCATTAAATGTTTGGAGGTGTTCGTCATCGTCGGCTCAGGAAGACGTGTTGAAATCCACCAATCAGGAGCAGAATGCAGACCAATCCCGATATCGACTGGTATTCCATTTTTTAATGAAGATGATCAAGCGGGGCGGTGTCTCAAGCTGAAATCTGATTGGCCCTTACATGCTTGGACACTGTTTTAAGAATCTTTCCAGCAAGTTTTGGGTGGTAGTATTTGAAGCGGCTGTGTTTGTTTACATACACACCAAGTCCGGCTGTGGTTGTTGGGGTGGGGTTGGAAAGCAGCTTTGACTGGTGTGTTTAGCAGCTATTAAAACAAAACCCAATGTTTCAAATAAACAATAACATTAGAGCTGAGGGGGCTGATGGCCCCTCGCCCTGGTCCCCTGAATAGTAAATGCTAACATCGGCATTAGACATGCCCTTAGTGAACCACAGATGTCTGAACATGACATCACCATGTCATTAACCCTATAGGTTGACCAGAAGGTGTGTGGGCCCTCTAATACTTTTATTGTCACGAACTGGAGCCGCAGAGGCTGAAATGTGCATGTATCCGAAAAAACAAACAAAAACAAAACAACAACAAAAATACAATAGTTCATGGATGTAGGGGCCCCTAGTTTAGAATAAATCCTGGATCCACCTTCAAAGAGAAAGAGAGAGAGAGAGAGAGAGAGAGAGAGAGAGAGAGAGAGAGAGAGAGAGAGAGAGAGAGAGAGAGAGAGAGAGAGAGAGAGAGAGAGAGACCTGACTTGCAGCAGGCCGGTAGGTGTTTGTGAGTGGGCCTATCATCCAGCACACACAGGCATACATGAGTAGCCTATTCATTATTCATGTCGTTGCAGTTGCCCTGTTATGATACAGTCCTATTTGGAGAGCACCACCTGATTTGCTCAGCGCGTCTGTCGGAGCGGTGCGTGGCCCTGCGTTGGGCCGCCTGTGCGCGCTCATAGGTCGGACCGAGAAGAATCGGAGAGGAGGGGTGGAGGGGTGGTGGCGGCGGCGGTGGTGGTGGTGGTGGTGGTGGTGGTGGGGTTGGGGGGGGGAGGCAGGCGGCGAAGTACGCGCCTACGAGACTGCGCTGTGCGAAGGAGGGGGAGAGGTCCAGCTGCGAAGAGAGAGGAAGAAAAAAAAAAAATACGCCGTGACAATGGCAACATCCAGCCGCTCGTAAAACGACGCTAGATAGAAGCGGCAGGAAGGAAGAGGGCGCCGCGCGTCGCGAGCAGGAGGAGGAGGAGGAGAGGGAGGAGGAGGAGGAGGAGGAGAGGCGACGGCCCCCGTTTGTCCTGAGAGAAGCGGCGACGTTAGGACATGCCTGCCGCCGCCGCCGCCGCCGCCGCCGCTCCTGCCGCTCCCGCAGCCGCCGCCGCCGCCGCCGCTGCGTAACACGTTTCCTGGAATACCGATTCTTCCGCAGTTGAAAATGGAGCGGCGGTGGAGAGGAGAGTCGCGCTGTCTCCATCACTGAAAGGCGCGTCCACCTGCTATCACTGGAGGAGGAGGAGGTGGTGGAGGAGGAGGAGGAGGTGGAGGCCCGGGCTGCCGCCGCTGCTGCTGCTGCTGCCGCCGCCGCCGCCGCCGCCGCCGCCGCTACCGCTCCTACCGCTCCTACCGCTCCTGCCGCTCCTGCCGCCGCCGCCACTGCTGCGGGTGCTGGTGCTGCTGGTGCCGCTGGTAGTGGCGGGGAGGGTGGGTGGGGGGACCATGCAGGGGAAGTGTCCGCATTTCGGGGGAAACGACGCGCCTGCGAGCCGGTGCTGAGCCGCTGAGGAGGATCCACTGCGCCGCGGAGGGAAAAAGACGCAGCTCGGGCGCACAACGCTCTGGGGGTAGGCGCGTTATTATGCTGCTATTAGACATCACATCGGCTGTGCACATGACAGGCTGCTGTATATATACATGTACACACACACACACACACAACACACACACACACACACACACGCACACACACACACACACACACACACACACACACACACACACACACACACGGATCGAGTGATTTATATGTGTGTTGCCTGTGATCGGACATGTTTATTGTAAGGGACGCGCGCACCGTGCATGCGGCGGCGCTGTAGTGGCAGCTCTGCCTCCTTGGGACAGCTGTCGTAGCCCACATTCATCCGTCTCTGCTCCATCGATCCCCCGCTACAACCTGCGAGATGATGCACCCCCCCGCCCCCCCTCTTGTCT
>JAFBJT010017186.1:0-20434 GCA_016785325.1 Chascanopsetta lugubris | reverse complement strand
CGCTACAACCTGCGAGATGATGCCCCCCCCCCCCCCCCTTTTCGTTCTCCATTTGTAGCCCTGACCTTATTCGCTTAAGGCTCATAAACACAACACAAATACACATGCCACGTGCGGTGCTTTGCGTTGGAACCAGCTCCCTGTGCATGTGTATGCATGTGTGTGTTTGCATGTGTGTGTGTGTGTGTGTGTTTTGGAGACAAACAGTGGTGGCCTGTGGACGTCATTTTGAATCCATCCCGAGCAGCGCTGCCCCCCGAAATGAATAAGGAATGAATAGAAAGGGGAGAATAATCCATAGTCCACGGCGATGAATGATTCATGAATGGGCTCTTGAAACCCAATGGGATCACACATCATCTCGCAGCTAGGCCCCTCCACTCTCTTATGGGCGAGTGAATCATTCATGGGCGATTTAGGCGCACAAATACCCCCCCCCCCCCCCCCCCCCCCCCAAAACCCCCCCCCCCCCCCCCCCCCCCAAAAAAAAATTGGCCTAAACATGACGACGCACAGGTGCAGCCAGGGCGTGCGTGGATTCCTGCGCCGTGGGGTCAGTGGATCAGTGGCGTGCCGTGTCTGCAGGACGCGTCATGACAGATGTTTACCGGGGGTCCCAGGGAGAGGCAGACAGCGCCGTGGAGGAAATAATGAGCTGCACTGCTTTGGAGGAGGTGTTAGCTTTAGTTGGTGACTTAGTTTTTAATGGGACTTTAATTGGATTCAACCATTTTTAACAAGCCAGCAATGTGTCAGGCTGATGTTTATTGGAGCTGCTCTGGAGTTGGGGTTTCCAAACAGCAACTGGGGGAGTTGAAACTGCCACGATTAATGATCCCAGTCACCGACCTGTCGTGGCTCACTTTGATTTACGCGGAGTCATTTCCAGCCCCTTTTGACAAGGGGAGTTTTTGGACTTTTCACCCATGAAGTTGTTCAGAAATAAAAGGCCGTGTCGGCGTGGAGGCGATGTCTGTTGCCGTCCTCCCCCCCGTCTCCCGCGAGGGCAGCAGAGGAAACCAGATGGAAGAGCAATGCGTTGATTGAGTCAGAGAGAGACCAGAGGAGGCCCAAATTGAGTTGACATGTGATGTGGGTGTCATTATCATGTGTGACGGCACAGTGTTGCAGCACCGGCCCGAGGGCATGTGACGTGTGGAGGGGGGGTGGTAGGTAGGTAGGGCCTCCCTGCCCCGACAACTAAGCGAAGCAACTAATGGAGGGGTCAACACCGCGCCACCCGACCGCCTGGCTTTCAGGGGCGCCCGCTAAAACGTGTCGTTGGGGCGTCCGCTGTAAACTGGGCGAGAAATTGAGCCCAGTGACAGGTTCTGTGGCGCCGTTCCATCGGGCCAGGGACAGAGCTGGCGGCCTTTTTCTGAAAATGTGTTTAAAATCATATCGGCGCGTTATGTTGCAGCAATAAAACCAGCCGCTTGTGTACACAGTCTCTTATCTACGCCTGCCCGTGTGTGCACTGTGGCCTCTCCCCGGCTCCCGCCCGAGGCACGTGTGCCGGGCCTGTATCTCCACGTCTGTTGAATGGCAGAGAGTCTCAATTAAACCGAATGAGCTGATCCTCATCCATCATCCCTTTTTTTCTGTGGCAGCAGACACGTTATTTTCTCACGTGAAAGATGAATGTTTTACACGTAGAGCAGAATAAAGACGACCGTCGGGACACAATGCCGCCGGATGGCAATCACTGGTTGCGTGTGGCTGCTTGATTTGTTTTTTTTTTCTTCTCTCCCAGTATTGTGACGCTCCTGCGTTGCTTTCACTGTGTTGTTCCGCTCAGAAACGGCGGACTACGTGCAGGAACATCTTGTCAGGCACACAGAGACGGGCTTTTCATGCCTACACGGAGCCCCGCTGTGTTTTCTGTCTGGAGCGCTGCGGTTTTCTCCGCACATTGTGCGGATACAGTATGGGAGCACCTCGGCTCTGTCGCAGTCCACGTAGAAACACGCTGAGCCCGTCGGGGCCCCACTATATGTT
Organism: Chascanopsetta lugubris; assembly: GCA_016785325.1. Classification (NCBI taxonomy): domain Eukaryota; kingdom Metazoa; phylum Chordata; class Actinopteri; order Pleuronectiformes; family Bothidae; genus Chascanopsetta; species Chascanopsetta lugubris. Next base: position 18,436 of record JAFBJT010017186.1, on the reverse strand, counting down.
TAAGTGCGGTGTTTATGTTTGGCCGCTGTAAAGCAGGGGGGCCTGCTGCGCGCCCCCCGACCTCCCTCGCCCGGCGTTTGGGCTGTGACATGCTGGATGTGGCCCGGCAGAGACAGTCTTTTTTTTTCTGCTGCTGCTGCTGCTGCTGCTGCTGCTGCTGCTGCTGCTGCTGCTGCCGCTGCTGCTGCCGCCGCTGCTGCTGCTGCTGAGGTCTGTAATTAAAGGCAGAGGTAAGACCAGGGGAGAAGGCTGGGCTCTGATTGCTTTTCATGGCCGTGAGGAGGGAGCTGCAGCGTGTCCTGAGGGACTGAGGCGCTGCTCAGCTCTTTGCTGTCTGCTCTGCCCCCCAGACGGGAGCTGTTCCAGGAAGACACACACATTTGTTCTCATACGCCACTGGCATACTCATGCACACACACGTACTTCGACTCAGACACATCCTGCTGCACACACACACACACACACACACACACACACACACACACACACACACACACACACACACACACACTTGTGATCCTAATTTAGTGAGGACACTCATTTGAAATAAGACCATACCCTAATTCTAACCTGCCACCTACCTACCTTTAACTTCATCCTAACCTTAAACGTATTCTAACCCTAACCTTAAAAAAATTTAAAAAATAAAAAAATAAAAAAATGAGGACAGGAGCAAATGTCTTCACCTTCCAAAATGTCTGCCCCCTGTAGGGCAGGCGTGTCAAACTCGTTTTTAGTTCATGCGCCACAAGCGGCCACATTCGATCAGAAGTGGGCCAAACCAGTCAAACCATGGCATGATGACCTATAAACACCAACAACTGTTTCCATTTGTTTTAGTACAAGTGCAGCTGGGAATTGAATGAAAATACTCTGTCTCTTCTCAATATAAACAACATAATCCATGTACGCCATTTTTTTTTTTCAAACTTTGCAAAATCATCCCCACAGGCCGGATCGGACCCTCTGATTGGCTGGTTCTGGCCCACTGGCTGTATCTTTGACACACCTGCTGTAGGGTACGTGCCCCAAGTTGTCCTCACAAAGAGAGAAGAACAAGTGCACACACACACACACACACACACACACACACACACACACACACACACACACACACACAATACATCGGTATCTAACAGGCAAACTGTGCTAATCTACTTTAAAGAAAGGCCTGTGCTCCAGAATATGTGTCAGTTGGAGGCGTGAGGCAACACTGTTACAGCGCCGTCACGTCATGAATTGAAAACAGTGCAGTCAGGAAGACATTAAGGGGCTCTGCCTGGATTGGCTGACGGTCGGCATTGACAGAGCAGTGGATGTGTGATTGGGTGTGGATGTGAGCAGAGGCTGCCTGTGGTTGTCTTGGACCAGTGCTCCGCAGGGGGAGCTGTGCCGCCCCCACCTCTCTCTCTCTCTCTCTCTCTCTCTCTCTCTCTCTCTCTCTCTCTCTCTCCCTCTCCATCCCTCCCTCCCCCAGCAGCAGCCAAAAGGATGAGGGCTGCTCTGCACACAGAGGGCCTGGCAAACATGGATGTGCTCTCTCGTATAGCATCTGGGTGGGCCCCAGCATTTTTTTTGGGGGGGGGGGGGGGGGGGGGGGGGGGGGGGGGGGCTTGGTTAGGTTCTGTTTTTCTTTCTCTTCGGGGAGTGTGTGTCGTCTTCCCGTGGAGTCATTCATGGTTTGAACAGACCGAGGGTTCAAACCATCCCGTGCCTCACAAGTCCTATCAGAGAGAATGTGGTGGAAGGCAGGAGGTTTTAAAATCAGAGGGAGCGGGAGGAGCGGTTGGATGCCATTAGAATGCCAAGTCCTGCCTTCTCTTGTCCGTGCGGCGTGTTCATGAATTCATTCTGCCAGGATGATTAAAGTCATGCATCAGGATTTCTGCCATTAACAAATAAAAGTCCAATTAAACCTGGGGTCTATTAAACCACTTTCCACATTGCCTACTTGATCTCAATATGTAGGCTGGTGGCCACTGGGACCGGGAGCACGCAGGCCTGATGTTCATAGCTCATTTCCTGCTTCCACATCAGACCCTTATATTGCAGATGGATAGATAATGTGAAATTTCCCCTGTTCTGATGGTGCGCTCCCCCGGGCCTCCTTCCACGCCAACCCGCAGGACTCTTGAAACCGATAGAGGGAGGCGATGCGGGGAAACCGGAGAAGGCGTAGACGCGGGAGCTGGAGGGATTTAATTCGGCGGACACAGGTGCGCCGACGTGCGCGGCGTGAAAGCGGCATATTCGCAACATGACTCGGGAGGGAGGGCGCTATATGACGAGGCTGGATTTTAATTGGTTTCACACAGTGCGCTCCCATGCATTGTTCCATTTGTAACGGCACACACAGTGGCAATAACAGCTCCGATTTTTGTTATATAATAACACTGAGAGATTCCTCGGCCCTTGTCTAATTCAAACCTTGTTTTTCTCTCCTGGCTGCAGCCAGAGTGGCCACATCACCGCGCTGTGCTGGATGGCAGGGTCCTGAAAGCTGCAGTAATAAGCCACCTTCATTAGCCTTATCTTTGATTTGGTGGAGGCGGAGGAGAGGGAGAGGGGGGAGGGATGGAGGAAAAAAAGGGGGTTGATGTCGAGAAAGGGAGGAAAACACAGGGAACTGTGAGAAAGGAAAAACAGAGGCGCTGCAGAGGAGAGGGGGATCAAATGTGGTGGTAAGATTAGAGGAGGGTTTGGAGGGACAGAGAGCGAGAGAGAGAGAGAGAGAGAGAGAGAGAGAGAGGGTTCAGAAAAAAGAGAGCGAGATATAGTTAGTAGTGGTGGTGGTGGGGGTTCAGGCTGCGTCCTCCCAGCACAGCCAGCTGGAACAAACAAACGGCCATGAGACAGACAGTGTTGCTTCTAATAGGAGAGACGCTCGCTGTGCCCTGGATGTTTCCCTGCACCTTTCATTTTCTAAATGCTGTTTTGTCTGTTCACCACTTAACAAGCCACCAGTGCCTCAGAAAGGAGCACATGCTTTATTTGCTGCTGTACATAATTACCAGCCATTCACAACAGCCTTGTTTGCCACCCCGAACAATGTTGTGAGTTTATGTACAAATAAGAGACAGGCTATGTTTTGTCCGTAAATCTTCTCATGGCGCGCTCGGAATGCACCGCCAACATTTGTAATCAAAGATTCACCGGCGTTTGTTTCACTTGAAATCACAAAGAATTCTACTGATCTACAGCCACAAGGGGTCTCCCCATGAAAACAATAACAAAACGCTGGGATGACGCAGTGCATCATCAGACAGTGATCAAGAATGGTGATGCACACGTAAGAATAGTAACCGGTTTGCCAGTTTGTTGGCTTTGAAAGTTACAGCAAAATAAAAATGACAAATAGAGTAATATGTCCCATTCCCTTTATTGTGGAGTCGCTCAATGCTTTCTAAGGAGAGCCTGCAATCACAGAATAACGGATTGCGCCTTTAAGATGTTTGGATTGTTTTAATTGAAAAGACATCATGTATTATAGCCTTAAAGGTTCAGTGTGTAAGATTTCCGTAAAATCTTTTAAAAGTCTTTGAGCAGAAATAATATGCATGATTATTTCATTGTTGTTCTCATACTTTAGAGTGACCCTTTTATATTGACCATTTGAACAGGTCCTCTCTACAGAGGCAGCCATGTTGCACCACCATGTGTTTACAGTGGCCCTGAATGGACAAACTATCCATTGACTTCAACAGGTTCTACGTTGTGCTTGGATGGGGAGGGTGAGGGGGGCGGTTCATTCAGTTTGAACATGCGACGTCACCACTAGATGCCGCTCACGGTTCCATCGCGCACCTTTAACTGTGCTGCTGTTGTTTGTGCCACCTGTGATCATTAAGTGGAATAGATGTTTCATCATGTGTTGCGGTAGATGCAGGGAGCAGTGTGACAAAAGCCTGTTGATTACGCAGATGCGATAGTTTCCCCCCGTCCGTCACCGTGATCTGACGAACAGCGCTTCTCCCTCTCTTTACTGTCGCTCGCCGGAGGCGAAAACATAATCCATGCATGACACATCTAAGCAGAAGTCAAATGAAAAATGTTTTTGAATATCTTAACACAGGGAATGTGAATTGAATCGCATACATGAATTTCAAGTTGGATTTGACCCTGATCTGTTGGAAGATGTTGCTGATGATACAACAGCATGACTGCTATTCTACTATGGGTAATAATTATAATCATTCACAGCTAGTGGTCCTTGTCACAGGAGTGGGGCACAATGGAAATAATAATTAGGACTTCTCATTTCAGATGCACGGCAGACGAGTGTATCGAGTGTGTGTCGGCGTTCTGCGACTTCTAGGATGTACAGCTGTGTGTATACTTGCTTGTTTTCCCTGCGTGTGCACGCGCGCGTGTGTGTGTGTGTGTGTGTGTGAGAGAGAGAGCGAGAGAGAGAGGGTGTTGCAGAATGCTACACTGATCATTTCTGATGGCTCTGAAATTTTCCTCACTTTAGTAACTCCTGTTTTTTTCCCCCACACTCAAACGACACACACACACACACACACACACACACAAGTATATTGTGCATCTTGACACTGACCCAGTCTTAGCTGTCATCTGACAAGTAGCTAATTGTAGCATAAAGAGACATGAAGGGCCCGAATGCCTTCGTCTTGTTTATTCTGGGCTCATCACTGACAGCAACACTGGCTGACGTACCAACGCTCTGCCATGCGCACACGCGTGTACAGACACACACACACACACACACACACACACACACACATGCTTCTTTCCTTTTTTACCCTCCTCACATCTCACACATAGCTCCTCTAACCTATTTCCCCAAGTCATTGTTCAGTGACACTCAGGCCCACATGCATCACAGCAGAGCCAGTGAAACACTTTCGAGGAGAAGTGTTACATTCATGCACCTGAGCATGAAAATGTAACACTTCTGTAGATTCAATACATTGGATACAGATCATCAGAAATGACTTTAAAGGTGCAGTGTGTGAGAGTTCGGTGTACTCACTGACAGAGATGGAATACTAATGATGTCACTTACGTATATCACCTGAATATAGTATTATTTTTTTCTTCATAAAGCTACAATTGAGCCCCTCATAATTACATCAGGAGCAGGGCCACCATGTTGTTCTTACAGTGGCTCAGAATGGACAAACTGAACAGGTTCTAAGTTTAAAGGCACAGTGTATAAGATTTGGTGACATCTAGAGGTGAAGTGGCGTAGTGTATCCATCACCTCTCTCTTCCCATTGGAGCATACTGGAGAACCCATGGTCGCGCTCGGTCGTCATTAAAGCTCAAAAGATGTGTAGTACCTCCACTCTGGGCTATGGTCAAAACATGGCGGCCCCCACAGGGTGGACCCGCTCCTGGTGTAAATGTACGTTAAAGGGCTGATGTAAAAAGCAAGGCATACATTGGGGTAGTTAGATGTAGTGTGCAACTTTACAACTAGATGTCCCTCCATTCCACACACTGTACATTTAAGTGTGTCTTTAAACTGGTGATATTCAGGAGAACTGGATCCGCTGAATGTTTTCTCCATTTGGTGCCAAAGTCTTTCAGCTAGTAACATGCTTTGTTTCTGAAGGAGGTACTCAATTTTTTTTTAAATTTGTGTTTGCAGTATTGACGCACTGCTAGTGCCGAAAAAGAAAATCAGACAAAGAAAAGTGACTTTCTAAAATAACAACACCATGTACATACATGTGTTATTATGATGAGGGCCATTTATTGAAGTTGTTTTTCATTTCTGAGCTTTTCAAGAGGTGTGTGTGTGTGTCTGTGTGTGTGTGTGTGTGTGTGTTTGTGTGTGTGTGTGTGTGTGTGTGTGTGTGTGTCCACCACACATGATCCATTCCTGTTGAACAGATTCTCAGCATTGTGTTTGGTCCTGATTAGAATCATGTTTCTGGTCATTTTTGTTGATCTCACCTTGCTTATTGATCTAAATCCATTCTGATAATTGTTGGAGAAATCAACCAAGATCAGTCTTGATTGCAGACCAAAAGAATAAAATGCAAAAATTGAAGCCAAACAAAAAACTATCATTACAAACACACAGTCAGCATTTGTGTCCCAAACAGTATGTCCTCACAGTACTGTAGTAAACACACACACACCCTTTGCATTGAACTAAATGATTGGCTGAAGCACCTGTCACCTGAACCGACTGCAGACCTGTACAGACCCTGCGCACCCTGCACACCCTGCGCACCCTGCGCACCCTGCGCACCCTGCACACCCTGCGCACCCTGCACACTCGTACAGTGTGATTGGAGTCATCACAACAAACTGTAGAGGTGAACTCCACCGAAGCGGAGATCTTATTGAGTCACTGATGCAGAGCTGTCCTCCCACCGCTGCCCACCCAAATCCACCCACCTCTCTCCCCCCCCCCCCCCCCCCCCCACACACACACACTCTCACACACACACACACTCTCTCACACACACACACACACACACATGCCTGGCTTTCCCCTATAGTCAGACAGTGCATGTTGTGAGGGCTGATGGGAAGGGCCTGACATGTATCTACTGAAGCTGTTTTAAGTGTAGCCTGCTATTACCAGCCATACTTTGATGTACGTGTAATAGGAGTTCTGTCGTTGATGGACAACGTTTCATTGGCCTTTAAATGCTTTGGTCACATGGTTCTACAATCGATGGCATTGTTTGGGCCGTGGCCTGTCGGCTGCACTGCTTATCCCTGAGCCATTTCCGGTGCTACACTCCGACTCATATTCACCTGCTGGCTGTTAGCATGTTGTCAATAGCGCTGAATGTTTCCCCTGAAACTGTTTCTTTCAACTTGGGACAGAGTTGGGGGATTCTCCTGATTGAGATTCGGAGGCAGGTTACCATGGTAACGTTGTCACCGAGCCGCCGCTGAGCTCCACGGCATTGTTATTGTTTATGGCCCATTTGTAGCGTCACATTTGAAACGTGGCGGATGCATCGGTGTAAAAAACGAAAACACCACCAGCCACCACTGGCAATGGGAATCACTATTGTTCACAGGCTTCATCCAGCTTACCCACACATTTCATGGGTCTTGAGGAGAATGTTTAAAGGTGCAGTGTGTAAGATTTGTGTCACTTTTATTAGTAGAAAAAAATATTCCAAAACAATTACTTGTATTTTCATAATCACCTTAATGTATTATTCTTTCCCATTACCCTAAAATGAGCCCATTAATGTATATATGATTGGGGGGCAGGTCCTCTCAACGGGGGCTGCCATGTTTTTTTGTTTTTCTTCTTCACAGTAGCCCAGAGTGGACGTACTAAACATCTTTTGAGTTTTGATGACAGCTAAGGGTCACTCCTGCATGATCAGACGGGTGAGGGTGAGGTGATGGATACAACATGCTACTTCCCCATTAGATGGCACCAAATCGTACACACTTGCACCTTTAATTGACTGCTAATTATAAATGTAAGCAATTATATGTAGAGATTCACAATCGAATCTAAATCCGGATCTACTATACTATTTAGTATACATGTTAATGTCAGTATCTGTTTTTTTTTTTGTATTTGGAATCTCACTGTATTTTTGTACAGTAACAACAAAGGTTCGCTCGTTTCTTATTGCGTTTTCATTTAATAAAACGGTGCATTTGCACCTCAGCACCGCAGGTGACTTGTAATTTGAGTCGGTATCACGCGGCCTTGAAGGAGAAGTAATTGCACGACTTCCAGTAGCTTTAAAAGGAAACATTGTGTAAGAGAAGTGAATGAGTAGCACTGATGTACATGCAGCTCTGTGTGCTCCACATCCGTAGTGTCCAGTAATGTGAACTCTGCCGGCTCCCTGTCTTTTATGATCCAGCCATGTTTCTCTCACCGTGGACTAAATACTACTTTGGGAGCAGCGCGCCACCCAGTATCTGTCCTTTTATATTCAAATGCGTTTGTGAATAACCTGCTCCTTTGAGATCAGACGTGGAGCTGTGTACGCTATATGCTTATGTATGAGTGGGCCATTTTTTTTGTTTTTTTTATTTTTTTTCGCCTTTTGTGCTCGCTATTTGGGGATTTTGCTTGTGGTTTATTTATGCGGGTAATTCCATTGAGGGAGACGGCTTGTCAGGGGAGAGCCGGTGTACAGTCTGCATGCATACTTTATAGCCATATGATCTAATAGGTTTAAAACTCACTATCAAAGATGTATGCTGCTGCAGTATTTTTGCCACAGTGATGAGGCCTCTGGGGACGTGCGGTAAGGTATATCTGTGCGTGCGCGCGCGCTTGTTGGTGTGAATGATCTGTTTTAAGGGTGGCCAGTGCCTGGAACGGCCCTCTGTGCTCACTGGTAATCCCGGGGTACGCTGAGTCTGTACCTGCGCGCAGCGACCTGACGGAAAAAATTCGCAATAACAAACAACCGTCTGTCTGTCTCCCACTTGTATTCTTACAAATCTGCCCACAACCGTTGAGACTCTGCGGTGACAGTCTGCCAAGTGCCTGGAGATATGAATGTGTATATAACGCATGTGCACGTGCTTATTTACCCCCACTCCACCACCACCACCAGCACCAGCACCACCCTCCCCGAGCTTCCATGTGGGCATTAAAAGCTTGTGTTGCATATGCATGATTCAGCCCTGTGCTCCCGTCGCTTCTCTCATCGCAACAGAAATGATAAAGAGTTATTTGGATAACACCGGGTGCGACAAGGAAGAGTTATTCAGGGGACAAAGGCGGCGCCGCAGAGAGAAGTGTAAAAAAAACTGTAGCAATTTACACTTTGACTCCATCTCTGGGGGCTTGAGGAAATGTTAATTTAAGTTCCCATTATGAAATGTATTTAAGTCAGACTAAGCATTAATTTCATTATTCCAGGAGGCAGCTGGGGCTTCCGTATCCGTCGAGACGGTTTGCCGCTCCCTCCTGAGACCTGTGGGTTTTCCCATCACTTTTAAAATCAATTACCTTCCTGCCTCCCTCGCCTCTCCAACTCCCTCTAAGTACCCTCCTCATATTCTTCATTAGAAAAACCCGGCACTTCACCTATAGCTCGCTGCGGACACCTCAGCTGGAGCGCTGCGTGTTTGCGAGCGTCGGAGAGCCTCGCTCCGATTTATTGTGTCTTACACGCTTGGCATATAGCTGCGGGCTTTTCGCACTTTGTGCTCAGCCAACTTTTCTCGCAGTACCCAGACAACGTCGCTGCCTCCGATATAAATAGGAGCGCAATCTGTGGTTGGCGTAGACCTGTTAGACCCTATGTGACACTAAAGCCACAACAAAGCCCGGGCTGCTGCTCCGCTGCCGAGGAGCGGCTGCAGCCCTCGGGAGAGATCATGTTATTCTCCCTCGTGCGCCATCTCGCAAACATCTCAGCGCGCTAACTGAGGGGAATGCGCGCGGACGGGCTTGACGGCTGCTTCCTATTTTAGTCATCGGCAGGTAGGCGGATGAGTTGAACTGCGGAGGATCTCTGTGCAGCGAAGTCTTCGTCTAATTAGTTTGTCTAATTATGTCTTTGTGCTGGAAATTTCTCAAATTAGTGGTATCGTGCAGAATGTGAGCATGCTCATTATGGTTGTCATGAGAATTGTTGCGGTCGTCGGAGAGGAGAAGAGAAAGGGGGGGGGGGGGGGGGGGGGGTGCGAGTGTCATCGGTACCAAAATCTCTCTACGGTCCAGATTCCTCCATCGAATACATACTGTACATCCTCTGATGGGAGCCATGCTGCTTTGGCTTCATCCTGGGATTTCACAGGGAAAACGCTACTTTGAGGGGGAGGTGGGGGAAGGTGGGGGGGGGGGGGGCGACACCTATCTGTGTGGCAGAAGGTCCCCTTTGATTTCCTGTCCTTGTGTATCAGGTACAAAAGTGTCACAGCATCAGGGACGTACATGTCTCACATGGAGGCGCTTTTTGATTTTGCCTCCTTGCCCCCCCCCCCCCCCCCCCCACACACACACACACACACTCACACACTCCCCATCCGCATCCTCCCCCTTCTCATATCACCCACCACGTTGAGCTGGACACCGAGCCTCATGAAATCGCCTGCAAGTAACCCGACCATTTCCTTCCCTTCACCCCTTTCTTTACCCTCTCTCTCTCTTTCCATCCCCATTCCTTCCCTATTATCCCTGTTACTCTCTCTCTCTCTCTCTCTCTCTCTCTCCCTTCCCCTCTCTCTCTCCCCCACTCCTCCCCCCACTCCAGGGCCTACAGTAATTGGTATTCCGAGTGGCAGCTGGGATCCATACAAACACAGCAGACAGAGGGAGAGAGAGAGATAGAGAGAGAGAGAGAGAGGGAGGGAGAGAGGGAGAGATAGAGGGGGGGAGGAGAGAGAGAGAGAGAGAGAAAGAGAGAGAGAGAGGGAGTGAGATGGAGGCAGGGAGAAAGAAAGAGAAAGCCAGCAAGTCAATACGCTGGTTCATTAGAGCACTGAGTCACAGTGGCCGCTGCCTCGTTTGTTTGTGTTTGTCCAATACTCCGTCTTAAGCAGAGCCCACCGCCTCTGTCCGCTCGCACTGGCAAACCTGACGGCAGCACACCCCAGGCTGCCTGCTCGCCTGTGATATGAGCCGCTCTGTGCCCGCGAGTGTTTGGAGGAACCGGATTATGAAATAATTATGAAATCAATGGCTGAGAATTAAGCAAAGCGAGGCCGCCTCTCCTCGCTCTCACCGACGCCGGTCCGGGTTCACGTGGAGCGCGTGGGCCACTGTGAAAACCCGCACAGCCAATGTATGCGATTCCGTGGCGGCGGCGCCATCGAGTTACAGTTTGCGTGACTGATTGTACGTCGGCAAATTTGATGTGTGCGAGCGGATGAACTGAGGTGTCGCTGGGACACGTACAAAGGGAGACAGGTCCCAGAAACGGCATTTAGACGGGATGAGAGAAATGGAGAGCGCCTCCATTAGGAAACCAAAGTAGGATTCTGCAGTTATTGAAAATATGAGAGTGGATGTTCCAAAAAAAATAAGATGGAGGAGTGCTCCATGGTCATGGGGAGCTGAGAGCAGACCACTTGTCAGGATATTGAAAGCGAAGGAGGGAGGGAGGGGGGGAGGGAGGGAGGGAGGGAGGGGGGGTGAAGGGAAAGCTCTGAAATGACCTGTTTCTCTCTTCAAGGCCTGTTTGTTTTGGAGGAAATGGTGATATGACGGTGGCTGTGTGCTCGTCTGGCCGGGGCCGCCGGCTCCCCGGGCCCTCATGGTGCACGGTGACCTCTCATTACCACTGCTTGAGGGAGCGTGAAACGGAGGAGATCACTCCAAAGGGCAGCTGTGTAGATGCGTCTAACCTTTTAGACCATCGGGATACGTCAACCATACAAATAACTCATTAACCTTATCCATTTAAATGAAAAGCTCCTGCTTTTGTCCCACACTCCCCTTCTTCTCCTCCCCCCCGCCCCCCCTCCCCCGCTATTAGATTTGTTTAATTGGCCAGTGCACATGATGAAAATGGCACTGCCCCCTTTGCAGTGCGCTGTGGTCCAGGCAAAACACACATGGGGGCAACTGGGACTTGATCCCCTTTGGCCTCCGCACTTAACGAAGCTGCTCCGGAGATCTGGGGGCAGGGAGAGGAGGAATCAAGCGGCATGTGGAAGTGATAGTATGTTTGCATGTGTGTGGCTCCGTTGTTTAGGAAGTGGCCTCCGGCTCTGCACAGAAGCACAGGAGGGCATTGATTGGAGGAGCTCAATAGCTCAGGCCTTTTAATCACCTCGCTCAGAGGCTGCATTGTCCCACAGGCTGGAGAATATACGCCGCTAATACCCCCGTGCATATGCACACAGCCACCGGCTCCCAGGCTTCTGCGGCCCCTCGCAGACCCACACGGCCACTAATCAATAGGCCTGATTACCTACAGGGAGCCAGACTATGGGCTTTGTTCTCATTTGTCTGCAGAGAGGCTCGAAACCCCCCTTCACCAACACCTCGCCAACTTTGGTCTGGACGCAGCGCCGTTCACACTGCGATACTGTGCTGCGGAGCTGCAGCTACCCCTTGTTTTCGTTATCGATGAATCTATCGATGAACCACTTCGATTCGATCAAGCGATTATTTGAATCGGCGGAATAAATAGTACAAATAGTAAAAAGACATGTCTGAAAATGACGAAATGATCTCTATCTGACTTATCACCTGATATTTACCTGTCTGGTCGCCGACCTATAGACACCACCACTGGGAATAGCCTGTTTGTGTGTGTGTGTGTGTGTGTGCGTGTGTGTGTGCGTGCATGCGTGTGTGCGCGTGCGTGTGTGCATCTCACGAGTGTTTGTGAATGAGAAGCAGCGTATGTTTCGTCCGTTCGTTAACCTTAAACAGTCAGAGCAAAACATGAATTAAAGATTCGATTATTCGATTCAGGGAATTTGATTAGAGGGGATTCGTCGTTTCAGCTCTGCCGTGCTTGCGCTCACACCGCGCCGGGTCTGGTGCTGTTCTGTTCTGTTCTGTCCCAGTTGTGCAGAAAACATTCAAACTTGAGACGTCAGGCTGCTACAAATGTAAATTCACTCCTCTTCTCTCGCTCCCTGCCTCAGTGTGTCTCCGCCCGCCTGCCTGTCATATCCCCCCATACTGTTTAGAAATGCTGTACATTGTGTTTCAGGGTTGTGACTGATAGCCTGCCAACTTCAGCTGTGGCACATCACAGAGGGCGGACCCCCACCCCCCTGCCCAACACACACATTAAAGCCGTGACAGTGCATGTGGCTCCTCCTTTCGCAGCGCCCCCTGATTCCTCACAGCCTGATTAAGTGTTTCTGCAGCGTTTGACTTATCAGTGCTGAAAACCTCTGGTGGCAGAGTGGACCACACGGTGATGCACAGGAGAGTGGGCATGCAGGAGAACACAGAGACACCCCCCCCGCCCCACAGGGGGTCAGTTTGTGTGTCGGAGACGTGCCGAGGTTCCACCAGAGCGACGGACAGGAAATACTGTCGGCTCTCGTCAGAGATGGCGCGGCCATTTTTTTATACTTCTGCTCGGCCTATCAATAAGCCTCTAAGCCGGGTTTCAGAAACTAATAACATTAATGACGATAAAAGGGAAAGCAGATATCAAAGGGAGGCGGCGCATTAGCGAGCGGAGACGATGACGGGTGAATCTTGAGATTTGGGTTTGGCGACGGTCTGGAGGGCAGAGTGAGGCTGCTGTTCCGTCCCGTGCCCTCGACGTTGTTACCTCACCAATACACAAACACGCTGTTCCCTCGCTCTGACTGACACCCTCTGCAGCTTCTCCCCATGCCAACGTGCTCTCTCTCTCTCTCTCTCTCTCTCTCTCTCTCTCTGTGCATCTTCTTTCTTCTCCTTCTGTCCTCTTGCCACCCCCACCCCCCCCTCTGCCCACCCCCCCTCTGCCCACCCCGCCTGCCCCTGTCCTTTGGTTTTGAAGCCAAGTAAAGGAGTCGCCTTCTGAAGCAACGGGGAAATAATTTGTGGCTGGGAGAACAAAGGGAAATCTTTACTGTGAGAGTAATGGAATGGGGTTTTGTGATGTGCCTGCAAAAAAATGCCTTCATTGGGCAAAAAAAAAAGAGAAAACCGATAATGATTTAAAGAGAAAATTATTCGGGTGTAACTTCTGATGATCACAATTAATATTTATCTTCAGGCAAATCATTATTCACTTCATAGAAACAATAAAGACAATAAAATGACTGGCTTCATGGCTCTAAGCTGCTTAGTATGCTTGTCATGTCTGTTCTTGGTGAGTTTAATAGTCAGGATACAACAGTTAATTGATTATTAATCAATCAATTATGAAATAGCTGGTAATTTATTAATCACTATTGTCATTTATTCATTGGGTGTGTTAAAAAGGAATGGCGCACGTCCCCTGAAGTGGGGGCAGTAAATGCACCATGCACTATTCATGAAGATGTTTTGGCATTCAAAGGTTGGAAATAATCAAGTACAGCTTCTGTCTTTTTATTTGATTGACTGTTAAATCAATATAGTTATATAATCATAGTCTAGCTCTCTGTAGGAGTTTGAATCCAAAGTGCAGCAGCTGCACATTTCGAGACTAAACTGCAGATTTATAATAAAGAACCCCGTCTGAACCCTCACGGTCGCAACCTGAAGGGAAAGGACAAACCTCTCACTTATTGAGCCGTTATCAATGAGCTGCGTTGGTCCGGGCTCCGGCGACAGTGGACGTGCTGGCGGGACATTCATTGTGCATGGAGGGAAGGAACCGTCGGAGCCACACTCCTTCGCTCCCCCCTCAGTCTGGTCCGCAGACAAACTTCAGTACGTGGCGTCTCAGACTGCACATCTCTCTCGGCACCTCGTCACGCAAACTTGTTTTCCTTTGTTACCGATCCCTCTCGTGTGTGATGGCGCCTGGGAGTGCGGCGCAGTAAAGAACTGATGTCTTTATTTTCCCGTACTGCACAAAAGAAAATCCTAAAACCCCAGAGAGAGAGAGAGAGAGAGAGGGAGAGAGAGAGAGAGAGAGAGAGAGAGAGGGAGAGAGAGAGTGTACAGAGTTGCACAGGCAAACAGTCTTTCATATGGTGCCCACAATGAATGCAAGAGTGAGTGACCCTTTGGTCCCTGCTATTACACCATCGAAAATACTTTAAAAGATTGACAATTATTTTTCAAAGAAAGTGAAGTGGTGGGCACAAATAGGATTTAATGACCTTCAGCCATTCACCTCATTGTTGGTTGGCTCTTTGGTGCGTTCCACAAATCTAATGGCTGCGCTGTTGTTGACTGGAGAGATAGAAAAGTGGTGAGTGAAGGACTGGGCACAGTGACTTTAGATTTTACCCGCGTGCTCAACCTTGTCGAGGACACGACGAGCCGGCTGATATATTAAACATTGGCGCATGTTAAAGGAACCAAACCTAAGATTTAAAGACAGTGACAGTGCATGTCGCAGGTTAACACCCCCCCCCCCTCCCTCACACTTCCCTTCCGAGCACAGAATCGAACCTTTGACTTGACTACGTCAGCTTCTGGACTATTGTAAAAACACGATAGAGAGGACCAGCTATATTGTTAAAGGCTCAATGAAAGGGAATGAAAATAATTGATGGTTTCAGGTCATTACACTTCCATCATTGTTTTATATTGATATTCTCATCAATGATGAAAGGTAAATACTCCCAGCCCAATCTGACATACTGGACCTTTCAGGGTTTGTTTTTCTCACAGTGAGGTTTAGACTCATAAACCTCTGACGCACAGCTGAAAGTTAGCAACGTACATCTGCTGTCAGCAGGGCTGTCCTCCCAGCGCCGTCTCCTCCACTGGGGTGTGGTTGAGGGTGTGGAATGTACTGGCTTCCGGTCTTGATGACCTGCAAGGTGCCACTTCCAGATTTGAGACTGTTCAGAATGTGTGAGTGCATGTGTGTCAGTTGTTGCGAACGCTGTCTGGAGATTTTTCTTTTTTTAAATGTCTAGAAAAGAGTCAAAGTGTCAAAGTGAGCCCATTTAAGAAAGCAACTGGAAAATGTCCAGAACACAACTCCAAACTGATCTGCATCTCGGAGAGATGACGAGTTACATGAGTTTTGCTGAAACGAAATCACAGTTGTTTATACTTTTTATCCATCTCCTTGCCTGTTCTACGCCTCAGTTCAGACGGGTTCAGACAGGTTACTGTTTTTGTGAGGACATGATTATCTCCCGCTGTTCTCTTGGAAGTGGTAGTTCATGTCTGGGGCAGCTGAACAGTGTTGAGCGGGTGAGAGGCGCAGGATGTATCGTGATCATCAGAGAGAGACAATGACCCAAGTCGCATGAACAGTCTCTACTAAAACGATTCTAGAGGGGCTTCTCACTGTGTCGACCCGCCCCCCTTTAATGGCTGCCAATATCTTCCACATGTCTTCCACTCATGCGTGGTGTTGTTGATGGGTCTACCTCTGACTCTGGAAAGAGACAGGCTACCTGTTTTCTCCTGTTTTCAGTCATTAAGCTAAACCACAATGAGCTAATTGCCATCTGGCTCCGTGCGAGCTGTTGCTGCGTCCGTGTTTCAGGGCGAGAACATGTTAACTCAACCTAATTAGTATCTACAAGAATCACAGCGTGATTGTCTGGTAGATATGTACATGGTCCTCTGACAATAGATTTGCCGAAGAGTTGTGGAAAAGACAAAGAAAGGTGTGGCGCCTTTTGTGCCAAAGTAGCTCAGGGTGTTGCGGATTGGTTAGCGTTCATTTACAAAGTGCACGAAATGCTTCATTCTCACAGTATTCTACTCTATAGAAATAGCAGAGTGATCTTGAGTGTCGCCATGGCGACGAATTCCACTCTGATCCGATCGGTGTCTGCAGGAGCATGTTTGGTCACGAGTTGAAAACAAGATCCAAACTGTCCGCCATCTTTACAGACGTCACGATGAGTAGAAGTGCAACAATGCAAAGAGTCGCAGCTCTGCAGTCGACCATGAACTGAAGATGCTTTCTCCGAGTCAAGCATCGCTATGGAAAGTTCCTCCAGTCGTTCTTTTCCACTGAGTAAAAATGTAAAAACCTCTCTGGAAGGGGAATATGTTTAATTTGTACGTACTCTGAGCTCCAATGGGCCTGTGACTGACAACTTTCTCTGATCAGATGATGAGGACGCAACACGTTTGTATTGTGTAAACACTCTGAACTGTATTCAACATTTTCAATTTCACATCCCTCAGATCAGGACGCATCTCTGACAACAGAGGGAACCTCTCCTGATCCGAGGTGAGGAAGAGATTCTGAGGCAGGTTACCACGGTAACATTATCATCACTGAGCATCGCTGTGTCCTATTTGTTTTCCTTTAACCAGACGTTATTTCCGTCATGTTAATGATGTGTGTCACATTCCTGGAAGAGGAAAAAAAAAACCCTAGAAGGCAGTTCAACTACTGGCTAAGAAAAAGGTGTTAATTGCCTTTTTGTAGCAGGTTTAAAGAAATCCTGGCTTTACCTGCTAATATTGATGTGAACAGTGACTCCAGATATACAGGCCATAATACAAAGACATTTCTTTGAATGTAACAAAACACAGCAATAACAAACCCGTCTTCTGCATTTATACAGCAACCACTGCCGCTCAGTGACAGATGGTTCGAACCAAACCAATATCACCTGCACAGATAAGCAGCGGCAGTTATTGTGACTTATATCATGTTATGAAACAGCACTAAATTAAATGCTTATCAGACAAACTGGGAGGCCGTAACTTCACACTGCAGCGATCTGCAATACCTCTCCTCTGTCACTGAGGTGCTACAACCTCAGCTCCCTCCCCTCCGCTCGCTGGCTGTGTGATTCCCGCTAAAAGTAGTAAAACAGGTTTACTCTGCCATTGTCACCACTGATCAGATGCGATGCTGGATCTTTCACTGCGTTGCATTATTCACAAAAATATATTGACGTGTATTGAAAACTGTAATTAGAAAATAACATTTGATAAATTGACAGGAGCGTCGTGTAGTTGCCACATGTCAACATATCAATGTCACTATAACTTTTCCTCTTAAATATAAAGGATGCAACATATATGTATCTTAAACTTCATATACACTAAACATTTGGACAGGAAGGAAATCATATGATATGTATTCTTATACATTTGACAGTATATTAAAAGTATAATAATTTGTATATATTGTAATATATAGAGAATGTATTTCTGTTTGTATATTTCAGTATAAATGAACACAGATTTCTAATATAAACATGTTTTAACATTCCATATTACTGTCATTTTCTATTATAAGGTAAGAAATCAATTAAAATACAAAAATGCATATATTGGGTCTACATATATAAGAAATATATTTTTGCTCTGTAAGGGCGTTGTCCGGCTTTAAAAAACAAAAGTTATGTTTAATATGTATCCATGCTCAAATAGAATTAACTATAGAATCGAGTGGCACAGATTGTTGGTGTAAACTTTGGTATAGCAAAACAATATAGCAATAATTTATGTATTTATAGAAAAAGATCCCTAAGATGTCATGATGAAATTGTTATGACAAAGAAATGTAGCTTTAATCAGACTTGATAATTAACGATAAGGAAATCGAACATAATCACACCCAGATGAAGAAATTGAATTAAAAAAACAAATCAGTCTGACCAAGTGTTATTATACTGCAAATCATTCATAACACCCTTTTATCCTCAGCTGTCACAGATGAAGGGAATTTATTGAAAAGTGCACAACAGTGGGTCCACTGCAGCTGTAACCCCCCCCCCCCCCCAGTTCCAGTTCCCCCCCCCCCCCCCCCAGTTCCACCAGCAACACTGTCAGTCTGATCTCTCTCTACTGATGCTTTGGCTGTGAGTTTCACAAGGTTCTTTTAAAAAGATTCTAAAATATCATTTTCTTCCCTCAGTGACAATTAATAATCGTTATATAAAAGACAAATGGAAATAAGATTTCTGTCTTCACATTCACTACAGATATAGATACGTGTCTGTGACTCATATGTCACTGGATATAATT